>VXBW01002489.1:44155-71544 GCA_013400375.1 Thinocorus orbignyianus
CTGAAGTGAGGTCCTGTGTTTCCCTCTTCCCCTGGCCCCTGGAAAAAGTGTAAATTGTAAATTACATGTAGTTCTTCCTATCTATAAAGATAATACTAGTTCTCCCTTTCAAACTTCTCTTTTGGCACTCACACATAAACACACTTCACACAAGCTGGGTTTCTTCCTTGCAAGAATGCGAGTCCACCACATTTCTCCACTTATTAGGCTACTCCCATTTTCACTTAGAAGTGGCATGAGTGTCATAAAGCTGATTACTTTTGAAACAAGACTTTTCTACTGGTGCCATAAGGACTGACGTAAAGGCCATTTCCCATCCCTTAATGAATTACTGCAGGAGCCAATAGCTTTTAGCACAGGTGATCATTAGCTGCCAAGAAATAACTGACCCCAGGCTTACTATTTATTGTCTGTAAGTGTCCAACCAGACAGTCATTACATCAAGTATGAAATAATATAATTCCTGTTCTAATGCATTGAAAAGTTAGCAGCTGAACTGCCCATTGCCATGGATATGGCAGCTTGCTGACAGGCGGCACCAAGTGTGTCTCAAGGCACTGGCCCCAGGAGAGATGATCCCACCCTCTCCTGCCAACCTCATCCTGCTTGTGTGGGAGGCAGTGAACTCTGGAAAGGCACTTCTCATTTTCAAAGTTTTTGCTCCTTTGGATACGAACAGTCCTTCTAAGGAATCTGTGGCTGCTCTGCAGTTGCAGCTCCAGACCTTGAAAGAGCCAACAGAAGGAAATTCATAGAATCATAGAATGGTTAGAGTTGGAAGGAACCTTAGCAATCATCAAGTTCCAACCCCCCTGCCATGGGCAGGGACACCTCCCACTAGACCAGGTTTCTCAAAGCCCCATCCAGCCTGCCCTTAAACACTTCCAGGAATGGGGCATCAGCAACTTCTCTGGGCAACCTGTTCCAGTGCCTCACCACCCTCACAGGAAAGAACTTCTTCCTAATATCTAATCTAAATCTCCCCTCTGCCAATTTAAAAACATTACCCCATGTCCTATCAGTACACTTCCTGACAAAGAGTCCCTCTCCTGCTCTCCTGTAGCTCCCTTCAGATACTGAAAGGCTGCTATCAAGTCTCCCCGGAGCCTTCTCTTCTCCAGGCTGAACAGCCCCAGCTCTNCCACCGAGCTTGGTGTCATCGGCAAATTTGCTGAGGGTGCACTCTATCCCACTGTCCATGTCTCCAACAAAGATGTTAAATAGTACTGGTCCCAGTACTGACCCTTGCGGGACACCACTCGTCACTGGCCTCCATGTGAACATTGACCCATTAACCACAACTCTTTGAGTGCGGCCATCCAGCCAGTTCCTTATCCATCGAGGGGTTCATTCATTGAACCCATGACTCTCCAATTTGGATACTAGGATGTCACGCGGGACAGTGTCAAACACTTTGATTAAGTCCAGGTAGATGACGTCCGTTGCTCTGCCTTTGTCCTCCAAGTTCGTGACAGTATCGTAGAAGGCCATCAAGTTTTTCAGGCAGGATTTTCCCTTGGTGAAGCCATGTTGGCTGTCTCCAATCACCTCCTTATTTTCCATGTGCCTTAGCAGAGATTCCAGGAGGACCTGCTCCATGACCTTGTGAGGCACAGAGGTGAGACTGACTGGCCTATAGTTTCTGGGACTTTTCCTGATCCTGGGTGAAATTATTTTGATTTGAAAAACATTTGTGCTTAAGTTTAAAAAAAATCGAAAACACATTTCACAACAAGAAATGCCATCAATGAATTTGGGTAGATTTTGGCATTTTTGGGGAGTAGCAGAGGGTCCATGTAATCAGCTATTGTCATGACAGTTTTTCTCTTCTGTTTCCTGCTCTTTAAAGCAGATTAGTTTCCTCTGAAGGAATAATTTTCAAGGCAACAGGGTACATTTTCCTTGAAACTGTATAGTGAAGATGGTTTTTGTCCTGATTCAGAGCAATTTCCAGGTAGGAGGACACCCTATTTCAATACTACTGTCTAGGCAAGAAGTCTTTTCAAAGGACAGGCTGAAGAAACCAGGCTACCTGCACTGGGATATGCACAGAGCTGGTCCCATGTGCAGTGCCAGTGGCTGGGACATAGAGGCCCACAGCCTCACACAGGTAAGAATGAAATGTTTCGTACATTTTTTGCACAGATAACAGCTAAGCAGGAGCTAAGGGTTTTTTTTACATGATTCAAGCTACCTACAACTGAAGCTTTCACAACAGTTAAACACTACTGCATCACCTAAATGTGTGTCCATTGTATGGCATCAGGGTTCTCGTTAACAGCCCTGTCTACAAAGCCTCAATGGTACACATTTGAAAATGTTTCTCATTCCAGTGTAGAAAATTTTATGACTATGCAGGTTTCTGATTAAGTAAGTTTAATTAAGAAGTTAATATGTTAATGAAATAGGAGATACTTTATACCAATAAAAAACACAGACAATAAAGTTCTACTTGGAAATAGCTAAAGCAATAAAACAAAACAAAACAAACAAAAAAACCCCAACCTTTAATTTCTCCTTAAACCTTAAAGAGATGCTCCCACTTTCTCCAGGTCAGAGAAATGGCATGCAAATAGCTGTCCTACCATTCAGTCAGTGAGGCAAAAGCTAAAATCAATCCCTTGCCTAGAATAATTGCTCACTAAACAGGATGCATGTAAACCATTTTCATTATCCATACTTCAGTTAAGATTCAGGTACCATATTTTACTTCTTATAATGAGTACAGTTTTACAATGGATGTGTGGAGGTTGCAGTACATAACATCACTGACAACTGCAGAATTCCTGTCATGTGCACCAGAGTAGGATTAAATATAAGTGCATTGCTCTGGACAGTAACAGAGTGTGGAGAGATAAATCTGCAACATATGCCTACTTTACTGTATACACACAAACCTCATTTTCCCTGTTAATTCATCGCAGGGACATTAGTTACCATTGTATTTATCCATTAAGCTATGTTCTTGGTGCTATATTGCATCTCAGTGAGGTACAGAAAGATTATTAATCAGTGAGATCTGCTGTGGTGACAGCTCTTGTCAGTCTCCAGATCCCATTTCTAATACCCTCATAGAATTTGGGGTGAAGATCCTAGTTTATGCACTTCACCCTCTGAAAGGTTTGCATGACAGGGATGGGTATTTTAATTTCTGCCACAGCAGTGACTTCACTGATTCATGGATTCCTGATTTTCTTTGGTGCTAGCTATATCCTAAGAGGTGCAAACAAGAACCAAGAGGTCATTAAAATAAATCTCTCCACCTACTGCCTAGTTTACATTCAGGTTTTCACTCATTGGCAGAAAATATGTTCATGTTTCAAACAAAGATTAATTCCTAATTGCCACGGTCCTTGTGAGGATGCTATTGAAGCTGATTATGAACTGTCTTAACAACCATTTTTAAAATTAAGCTTTTAAGTTGCAGACCTGCCATGATCCGTGAGTCACCTTCCTCACTGACTGTTGGATACTGCTGAGTTTGGTTTGAGCCTGGCTTTATAGTACTGTGTGGGTTTTAACTCGTACAAAACAGCAGCAGTGTGTCTGTGCATGAGGATTGCTTAGGATGAGGGGCACAAAGGGAGCCTCTGGGGCTTCTACAGGACAAGCCTTCACCTCACAGTGACTATTGCTGCTCATGGGGAGTTCAACAGCATGCTCCCTCAGCAGCATGCAGGCTGAAGAGGTATGCAGGCTCTACCACCTTTCTTGTCCCAGGTACGGTCCTTCAAGAGCAGAAGGCACCTTATTTGGTGCATTGGTGGGAGGGTGCACTGCAGAGGCAGTGCTGAGTGTGGATCAGTGGAAATAACTGTGTCTCTGAGTCTTTTTAGATGGACATTTTTTCACATGCATGAAACTGTAGGTGGACAAGCAAAACGAAGGGGACAAACAAAATTTCATTGTCAGCTACCTCAAGGGCGGGAGTAGTAAATCTTCTTAAAATGAAAGGATCAGTTTGTCCACCCTTTGTTTCATGGTTTCCTACCATTCCTGGGGGAGGTTTGCTACCTCTCAGTCCCCCAAGGTTCACTCTTACATCTATCCTCATGCAACCCTCAGGGTGGGTTCTCAGGTCCCATGCGTACATACCTAATGGGTACCACATAAGTATAGGAAGACACGAAGAGGGAGCATGAGGCCAGTGCTTGTGCCTGAGAGAAGGTTTCCTCCCCTAGCCTGGATGCTGGATTTTGTGTCTGCTTGCCATGTTTTTCCACAGAATATGCAGTGGATCTCTGTATTTCACAAGTGGACCTCTTGCTGTAATAGAAAGTTGCACAAACCCAGAAGCATGTTTTGTGTTTCATGGAGATCTGTCTGCTTAAGAGACAGGTAACTCTAGTAACATGTAACTGTTCAGGACAAGAAAAAAAAAAAAANCCAAAACAAACTACCAGTGAATGATCACAAGATTATTGTTCTTTGACTGTAGGGAAATCTGTTTAATCTCCCATAACAGACTATTCACTAACTAAACACTGTGGTCCAGTCACTGTGAAGCAGCAGTGTGCAGCCAGAAATAGCAGTGGGAAATAATGTACATTGTGCAGCACATTCCTCCCACTGCCCTGGAGATCCTGAAGAAACAGAAGAGGAAATCTCCTTCATGCTGGACCCAGGCCACCCACAGCAAAACTTTCACCAGAAAGGGGCTATTAGCAATGCCCAGTGTTGGACTCCATCTTCTAATCTATGCCAGGCTTTAATTATGATTCACTTGCAAACAAAACATGTAATAAGACTAGAATATCAAGGAGACAGTGAGTGTAATATCTCATACATAAAGTGCTCTGTTTTTAAAGCTTGACTCACAACAGTGGGCACAATGCAGACCCCGAAAAAGACATTCAGACACCGTCTGCCCTGTGGAGGGTGTGGCCTGTCCTTGTTACCACCCAGAGAGAGGAAGAAGAACAGACCCTGTGCCATGAGAAGCAGTTCTTGTCAAGGAGAGAAACACCCTCTCTTACTCTCAAGTTTATGGTTACAGGCACAAGATCAAAGGTGGTATGGGCTTTAATATGGGAAGAGTGTGTAGTTCATGATGAAATTTATCCAACAGAGGGCTCTTTTCCCTAGCAGCAATCAGTGCTGGTCCTCCTCCTCCTCTTTTTGTCATGATATTTTTTTTCAGAAACCCATTCAGGACTCAAGCAGCAGAAGCAAAACACCAAGATGGGATTTCCCTCCCCTCACCTCACTGGAATGATTTTATCATATGATAGCCAATCTAAATAGAGTTCATTGCAGTGCAAATCATACTTTGTATGCAAATGCAAAGACAGTCTTACCACAGGAATGAAGGTATGGGGTGAGGAGAGCTTGCTGCTCTCTTCCAAACAGGCACGAGTGGTGCATCAAGAGGTTTGCAAGAGATTCAGGGAGGCCAGGAGAAGTATCACTCTTGCTTTTGTCAAACTCTTAGCTGCAACTTTAATGCCCAGTAGGTGACGTTTTCAGATTCGTGAGGCCAACAAGAAGGGAGATTTGTCCTCTACCCAGACAGTCAAGCAGTTCAGACCAGCTTCTTACCTTTTATATGAGAGCAGAAACATCTGCATACTCTCCAGCTGGCATCAGGTCTGTATTTACCATTGCTCCTCGGCTTCAGAGAAGCAGTAAATGACTCCTTGGCCACACAAAGACCAGGGCTTCATGTGAAGACAGATTTAGCCTGCTGCCTGCTGCATTAACTTGGCCCTTTGGACTGAAAACACTCAACAGCCTGTTTCTGTATATTTTATGCTATGCCCCAAAGTCACATCATAATCATCTAACCAGCACTGTTGCTACCTTGATATCCTTGTGCTGGAGGCAAGAGCACCCAAATGCATTAATGTACTATTTACAGCACCGATCACTCTTTCCCAGCAGTGTGTGGCTGACACAGGTAATAGAAGTACTCTGCCCTGACACTTCTCCCATTCCCACATCCTTGACAGCATGCTGTATGAAGAGCTCACTTGTCAACTGGCAGCTATCCATGCTAAATAACTGAGTGCAGTATTTGAAATCCCCTATCTTGTTTTTATCTCTAGTTGTTAATAAACCTTCACTGGTTGCTAACAGCTGATGGTATACAGAAAACACACATGTCCAGCTGTGTTTGTGAAATACGAGGATATCAATTTGATCTAAGTGTTGTTCTCATCTTGGCTGTCCATGGTTCATGCACCCTTATCTAAGTTGCTTCAATACTTCATACCTTCTGTTTCTCCTGCTGCTCCATGTCAATATTGTCTGTTTACTCTGCAGAGAACATACAGGCTTTATTTGCACAACAGTGAGTACAACAGGACTCCAGACTTGGCTGGGGTTTTTGGTAGAGAGAGTTCCTCCTGCAGACAAGGCTCAAATTTTAGTGTTATTCTGGACACAGGCTGAAAGATGCACACACTCATTCAGGCTAGAATAAAAAGGCAACAAATACTGAGCTGACAGATACCACTTCTGCCTTTCGGTATGTAAGCAAAAGAATTAGCAGTTGTAACCACACTGGCATGCAGAGTCTGGAAGAGACTCTGAAACTGACAGGCATTGATGTTTGTGTCAGCTGAAAAAGAAAGCAGCAACAAAAAATGTAGAACAAAGAACAGCAATACTTCCGAAAGTTTCCTGTTGAAAACGAGGAAATCTCAGCTACTGGCAGAACACATCAGCTGAAATTTCCAAAGAGCAGAAGGATCAATTTTAAAGTGCTCACCATGCCCAGTGAGGGCCAGGTTTTCAATTTAGCTCAGTTCCCATGGAGGCAGCTAAACAAGAGACAGATTTTTGAAATAACTTTGTTTCCAGCTGTTTCCATTGCAGTAATTCTGGCCCAGTTTTCAGAGCTCAGCACCACCCAACAGACTATGTCATTTCAAAAGCTTGCCGTCACTGATTTTGCACGTAGGGTCAATGCTTCACTAGATACCTGTCAGAGGATCAGGTCACCTCCATTTCTGTCTTCTTGCTCCCTTTATGAGCCTTGATGTGGTCTGAAGAATATCAACTATCAAATAACTGTTCTGGATATGTGTGGAGAGGGAGTATCAAAGGACACATCACATAGACTGTGGCACAGTGAGCTTCACAGCTCTGCCAATTTACCATGGGCTTTTGAGCTGCAAGAGCCAGAATTATGTTTGGATCTGCCAATCATGCTGACTCATGTCAAATTATGTCATCTTCCAAATGTCTGACTTTGGAGGTCTCAACCTATTTTCACATGCAGATGAAGCCAAGAGTTTCTGTCTCCTGAAGCCTACAGCAAGGCTGAAAAGACAGCAGACACAATGATTCTGTGAAGGCTGTGTGCCAGGTGCCATAAAACATTATCTGGATATCAACACATTTGTAGAAACTTCAGTCTTCCTTCATCAGTATGTCAGTGTGAAGCCTTTCAAGTGCTGGAGTAACCCTTTGCTGGGAGAAGCTATCCTGAGAGTCCTAAGGCACACACAACTATAGTTGCATAGTCTCTCTCCAGCTTTCTGGGAACTTGTAGGAAGAGCCAGATAGACAGTTAGCATGGATGGGAATGGTAACATCTGCACTAGTGCTTGCTGTCTTGCATGGTGCTTGTGTAAGTGGAGAGATGCAGTTTGGTGTAGGGGATGAAGCGTAGAAATTCTCAGAAATGGAGAGGTCTACAAGAAGAAAAGAAAAATTAGAGACTTTCCCTTTTGGGGGATTGTTCTTGTTGCTTTGGGAATTTATTTGGTTTGGTTTGGTTTTTCTTTTAAGTGAGGATCCGGGAGACACACAGGCAAGGGCAGAAAATTGAGTTGGTCAAAAAGGCAGCCCAGTGCACAAATGGCCTCAGGCTGCACATAGTGAGGCATGGTTAGCTGAAGACACTTTTCTGCTTTCAAAGCTAGTTTAAAATGTCTGTTGCTCAAACCAAACTCCCTGAAACGACAGAGGACTTAAAGCACAGGTGAATTTCAGGCTCTTTAAAAAAGAAAGGTTGCTGTTGTTCATTTCCCTGTTGGAGAGAGATGTATCTCCCCATTTGAAGCTTCCTCCTCTGTCACTCCTTCCTCTCATTTCCTCGAGCCCCCTAGCTGTGTGACCGTGTGACACTCAGCCATTCAGTGAGAATCAGGAAAGATATTGGCAGTTTGGGAGCTGTTGTTCCTGCTTATCTATGCAAGGAACATAATTGCTAAGTGCATCATCTGCTGTAATTTACACATCCACACACAACATAGATCAGGGCGGTCTTCACATAAGGATGCGGTTCCTTATTTTCTTCTTCTCTGCTTTTCTGGATAGGAAATTATTAGGTCGCCTGGACCTCATTATGCTAGGTGCTGCACAAATGCCCTAAAATGTGACTCCTGCCCAAAATAGCTTACACTCTCAGTGCTCCCTGGGGACAGAAGACAGTATTTTTTTTAGCTCTGCCACTTCACACACAGGCAGCACAAATGTTTGAAACAACTTGACTAAAATCATATGTAGGGGCCTGCATCAGGTGTGAAAAGTTAGCCATACCAAACCCAGCAATACAAAACAACTCCTCAGTCACAGACCCACTGAAGCAAGACCTGTGTTGCTGCCAAATGTGATCTAAGCAGGAGGCAACCAAGGATCAGCCAGTGAATACTGGTCCAAAAGATAAAAATAACAGCTTTGTAATAATAAGAGGACAAAAGCCTTAAAAAAGTGTTCAAGAGAGACAGTAGGAGGGATCTCCAATTGGTTTCCCTGACAATTGTTTTGACTCTCACTGTGACAGCAATTTGACTTTTCATGATCTTCTGCATCAGAAGCAAAACGACGGTGCTCTTCTCCTTTAAAATCCTCAGATGCAGGCCAGACAGAGTCCCTAACTGAAACTGGAGACTGCACAGGCATATTGGAAACATCAGAAACTAGCAGTGTACTCCGTGATGACAGGGAATATTCCCACTCCCTTTAAATAAACCTGAAGTTCCCAGTGTGCCTTGAATTCCTCCACCAGGTTGCATATCTTGCACAAGATTCACCAGTAATCCTTTAGAGCCTTTAGCCACAGATACTCACAGTCCAAAGATTACTTTGAATCTGTGGCAGACCCCACAGATGTTTATCTTAGGATCCTTTACTCATTGGCCTCTAGCTGTGTTGTCTCAGGAGATGACATTGAGCCTCACCTCCCTCACCGATGCCTGGCATGTTACATCTCCATTTAAGCAGAGATTCAGAAGAGAAAAATAGCCCTCAGGCAACGTCCTGAATCTTGCGCAAATGCAAGGAGGGCTCGCTGAACATTGACAATGACTGGCATGCCAGTTAGCTCCAAACCTGGCTATTCAGCTCAGTAAAGCATGATGCTGCACAGTTGGATGTTGCTGTTGTGTGTAGCACCACTAGAACCAGCACCAGGGGACCTGGGGGCATTCTCCACATATGTGCTTTCAGATGATGTTTTGCATATTCATGCAAAGTACTTCATTTCCTCCAGCTGTGCCGAGGTGGGGTGGCTATCCCTTGGAGGAGCCAGAGCCACTAGAGGGCATTTGAAGGACATCAGATCAATGGGTAGGACGTGACCAGCCACCAGACAGAACCGCACAGAATCACAGAATTGTAGGGGTTGGAAGGGACCTCTGGAGATCATTTAGTCCAACCCCTCCAACAAAAGCAAGTTCACCTTGTGAAGGCTGCACATGAATATCTCCAGAGAAGGAGACTCCATAGCCTCTAGGGGCAGTCTGTTCCATTGCTCTGTCACCCCCAAAGTAAAGAAGTTTTCCCACTTGTTCAGGTGGAACTTCCTGTGCTCCAGTTTGCACCCATTTTCCCTTGCATGTTTCTGGGCATCACTGAAAAGATCCTGGCCCCATCCTTGAGCCAACACTGCCTGTGACCCACTGTGCCAAGCTATAGCAGTGCCTTTCTCATTCTGCATTTCTGCAGTTGCCTCTGGGTGCTCTGTGTTAGCGATTTGCAGTTGACACGAATAGGTTGCTCCCATGCATATCTGGATCTGCTACTGCAAATGGGCAGTAGCTGAGGTGGAGTAACACTACTGAACACACCACTGAATGACAACACCTCTTTTGATTGTACCCTTCAAGATAGCTATGAATGTAAACACCAGACATAGCTTTGCTTGTCAGTTTTAAATAACTGCTCATGACACCACCATTTAGTTTTCCTTGACAATTAGTAGGATGTCCATGATTTTTGTACCTTTTCCGTCTACTCTCTCTCAATAGAGATCTGGGCTCAAAGGTCAATATTTAGCTAAAGCATACACCTACAGTCTCCACATCAACCTCTTCCAAGTCCATTTCAGTACATGGAGGAATTGAATGTGGCCTCCTGTATTCTTGGGAAGGCCATGACCTTCAAAACACAAGATATTCGCAGGGATTTTAGGGATTTCACAACCATGTAACTGTGTTCCATCCAAAGAGAATGTCTGAATGTTTGACACAAGCCATATGAGTCCTTTCAGCTAAGTTTAAAGAACTCCCCCAGTGATGCCCTTTTTTTCCCCCCCCCCGCCCTTGAAAGGAGACCAACATTATAGAATCATCTATGGGAAAACATGCACAGTGGATTTCTGCAGATGAGTCTCCATGGGACAAGTTTGCATTAAGGAGTTCCAGGTTTGTATGGCTGGCAGCTGTTCTGCATGTGTTGGAGAAAAGGGAAAGGCATGATGAGGGTGAGCTTCCACACACTGTGGGCCAAGAAATACCAGAACAGGAATGACTGGGTTGATACTTGCCTGTTTTCAGGTTTTCTTGGAGTCTGAGAGTGGCCAAGCGCTACCTCAGTTATCCCCAGATGAAATTGCCTGGAAAAGCTTCACAATCTCAGGAGTGTCCTTCTGAAGAGGAGCAGGAGTCTTCAAGGACTGGTGCCAGGAAATCTAGCACTTTCTACACACTAGAGACTGTACAGTAAGCCAGTATCAAGACAAGTCAGACTCTACAAAAGCAAAGGGAAAACAGCTTATCTATCCCTCAGACATACTTGTCTTGGGTCAGTTGGACTTGTGGAGATTGGGAACCCCATGGGCACAAATTCAGAGTGAGACTCAACTCCCAGCAATGGGTTGAGACTCAAGCCTGGCATGGCAGTACAACGCTGTGACACACCACTATGTACCAGGATGCAGCTGGTGTGGTGTGGGAGTGATAGCCTTTAGCTCAGGACACACACACCGGTGGTGGTGCAAGCTCCTGTCTTCTCCTGGGAGCAGTCCTGCTAGACATGTGACGATAGTAATGGTACATTCGTGCTTCTCACTGTGGTTGCTGCAGCATCCTTCAACTTTCAGGAGCTTGGTTTGAGGTCATCAGGCTTCATAGTCAAGAGAGGTACTTTTATAGAACATTCACTCCTCAAGTCTCGACAACACTTCAGGGGTCAGTACTGGGATTGTTTTTATGCTAGAGGTAAGGACAAGAAATGCCCCCTGGGACACAGTAACAGATCCGTGGATGGAGCCTAAAAACCAGGTAGTGCTAAACTACCTGTCTCCACTCATGGATTAAGGCCTGGCAAACAACAGACTGAGGTAATTAGTGCATTTTTCCGTTAAAGAGATTGAAAAAACACTTGTGCTGGAAAATGTGAGTAATACATTCTGCCTGGAAGAAAATAAGTTTCCTCTCCAGCATGCAAACTCAGACCCCCAGGGCTCTGAAGGCAACTCAGGTTAATGCTTTCTTGTTTTAGACAGGTGAGTTTTTGAGAGGGCTGACTTGAGGCAGGAGCAATTGGGAAAATTCTCTCCTTTCTTTTTATTCCCTTAAATGACTGTCAGACAAAAGCTGATGAACAGGCTTCCTCAAAGTCATTACGGTTAATGCAGATTACATATCAGACACAACAGGCAGTTCCTGTAAATCTTGATAGGTCCATTCTTTAATGATATACTGGTTTCAAGGAGGTCATAGATGACAAAGCTGATCAATAAGCTATAGCTTTTCCCTCCTCTGCCCCTGCCCCAGCATGGGGAGCAGTTTGGAAGGAGAACTGAACTAAACAAATTATTAAATTATTTCTTTCCTAGAGTGAACACAGGGCACTTGAATTACACAGCTGAAACTCTCTGCAGCGGCTGGTTTCTGGGTAGCTATGTCAGTTTAGGTTACTGTCCTGGTTTCAAGTAAAACAGAACCAATTTTCTGTTCTGTAATTTTACTTTTTTAGTTAAAAGGTGAGGTGGACCTCTTCTAACTAATGAAACTCTGAAATTAGCAGCATATTGTTAAGAAACTCTTCACTGTCACAGTGATAAAACCTGATTATACCCAGGAATGATATGCAGAGAGGTACTTACTTATACTTACTGCTCTAACAACCAATGTCAGGTAATTTCATTATTTGCTCCATTGGAGGGTCAAAAGCAGAAAAACGTAGAGGGGGTCACACCTGTAGGGAGCTGACTAAAACCACAGCAACTTGACTGAAACCGCAACAGCTACTATGGTGACACAGAGGTGGGAGAAGAGTACTGTGGTACCATAATCCTGCATATCACAACCTGGACTGTTCTGCAAATTCTAGACTGGAAGGTGCCTTTGGAAGTCATCAGGTCCAGACCATGCTCAAAGCAGGGCTATTGCAAAGATACTACACTCTGAAAGAACAGGTTGGCTAAAGTGGCAGGTCATACACATCAGGTCTCAGCCACCAAGAGAGGATGCAAGCTTTGCAGATAAAATTTCATCAGTTACTTTATTAGTAGTCAAGGCTACTGAGGTGCTGGATTTTAAAGTGAGCTGAAATCAGGTGAGGAAACCCTAAGATACCACCTTTGTGGAATCTTCTTGGCTTCTGGTACGTGAATCTTCCTCTTGTGATGTGAAGGGCGTTACACATGGCTGCCATGCTCCAGTGAAGTCAGCATGAAAAAGCTATATTTTCAATATCAGAGGGGACTAGGTCAAAGGTAGAAATAGACTTTCAGCACAGCAGTAAAAAAAGTCCTATTTTTGAAAGTTGTATTTGCTGCCCTATATTGGTACAAGTATGGGAAATGCTGGGATATGGAACCTTCAAACAAAAACAGTGGGAGATAAGGTTCTGTAGGAATGGACCTTGTACATAAAATTTTTGTGTTCCGCAGAAATTAAGTTATTGCTGTTGTAGTGGAGTTATGGAAAAGTGAAGCTACTGAATGTGCAGACATTATAATCCTTACACAGGTTTATATCAGCATCTCATCAAGAGGAAGAAGGGCTAAAGTGAACAATTGTCAGACAGTAAATACAAAATGAGCATACTATACACTGAATTCTGAGTAAACAAATACACGCATGAGCAATTTCTTAAGTTTCTCAAAACATCTTTCTGATCTGTGTTTACAGAGAGGGCCCTTCTCTTTAGCGTATAAAATGTTGTTTGGTGATGGGCACGCATCACAGTATTTGTCAGTGTCTATCTATTTAGTAAGTGCTAATGCACTTACTAAGATTAGTTGAGATGCCTGTATCTGGGAGCATCACAATTAAAATTCTTTAAGCAAAAATTATCATTCTTGTAATTTATTTTTTTCCTCCAGTGATAACACTTGTTCTTTCAAGATGGTATTGAGTTTTGCTATGAAGGCTTTAAGAATCCAAGTGTAACGTGTGGCCCTGAACCACTGTGTCCAGTTTTGGGCCCTTTACCACAAAAAAGACATTGAGGTGCTGGAGTGGGTTCAGAGAAGGGCAACAAAGCTGGTGAGGGGTCTGGAGAATAAGTCTTGTGAGAAGACGCTGAGGGAGCTAGGGTTGTTCAGGAGGCTGAGCGGAGAGGAGAGACCTTATCACTCTCTANTAACACTTGTTCTTTCAAGATGGTATTGAGTTTTGCTATGAAGGCTTTAAGAATCCAAGTGTAACGTGTGGCCCTGAACCACTGTGTCCAGTTTTGGGCCCTTTACCACAAAAAAGACATTGAGGTGCTGGAGTGGGTTCAGAGAAGGGCAACAAAGCTGGTGAGGGGTCTGGAGAATAAGTCTTGTGAGAAGACGCTGAGGGAGCTAGGGTTGTTCAGGAGGCTGAGCGGAGAGGAGAGACCTTATCACTCTCTACAACTACAAGGAGGTTGTAGAGCAGTGGGGGCTGGTCTCTCCTCCCAAGAAACAACTGATAGGACAAGAGGAATTGCCCTCAAGTTGCACGAGAGGAACTTCAGACTGGATAACAGGAAGATTTTTACACTGAAAGGGTTACTAAGAATTGGAATGGGCTTCCCTGGGAGGTGGTTCGGGCACCATCCCTGAAGGTATTTAAAAGATGGATTGACATAGTGCTCAGTGACATAGCTTAGTGACGTTTTTTTGTTTTTTTGTCTGTTTGTTTATCAAAGTTAGGTTGGTGGTTGGAANAAACAACTGATAGGACAAGAGGAATTGCCCTCAAGTTGCACGAGAGGAACTTCAGACTGGATAACAGGAAGATTTTTACACTGAAAGGGTTACTAAGAATTGGAATGGGCTTCCCTGGGAGGTGGTTCGGGCACCATCCCTGAAGGTATTTAAAAGATGGATTGACATAGTGCTCAGTGACATAGCTTAGTGACGTTTTTTTGTTTTTTTGTCTGTTTGTTTATCAAAGTTAGGTTGGTGGTTGGAATAGATGATCTTAAAGGTCCTTTCCAACCTAGACAATTATATGATTCTATGATTCTATCTTCCTGGTAGAATCATAGAGGAGTATTTGGAGAGGTTTATGCTTGCTACAGTTAGATGTATTTGCTACTTGTAGATTTTAAAGCATTTTCTAAGCAGCTGTTTCTATTTTATGTAGGGTTAATACTATATCAAAATGCTTAACCTTCTCCTCCAACCCCTTGAATTCTGCCTGCTGGAAGAAAGGTCCATGGTCTGTTTTTTGTGCGGCTAAGGGTCTCTTAGGAGACAAATCTCAGTGGGTGACGAGAGTGCCCCAAGAAGGAACACACAAGCCTGAAGTGTAGAGCAGCTTCTGACTTTGATAGGCTTCCTTTCATTCCTGTCCTAACCCACCTCCTACACTGGTATTTGAAGTGGGTAAGCAACTTAATGTAGGGATTTTCAAAATGAGACCTTGTTATACAAAATAACATTTTTGGCTGGGTAGTGGGACAAGGTCTCAATTACACTTTGGCCACTACATTTTTTCAATATTTTAATCACAAGGATCTTTCTGGGAAGAGTAAATTGCAGGCAAAGTAGCTTGCTGAGAAGAGCACTGTTTTTCTGTACCTCATCCATAGAAGCAAATAATAGCTAATAACATGAATTGAGCAGATTTCTAGTGTAGCTGGCCAAGGCAAGTATTTGCCTTCTGCTGAACACCTTCTGTTGCTCTCTGCAGAGACAAGCTGCTAGAATGATCTCAGCACCTCTTTAGCTTTTATTCAAAGTCACCATGATGTTTACAATTTCGTTTACTCCCCCATCTCAGCAATAAATACCTACACAGCAAAGGCCTGTAAATCTGCCATTTAAGCAGCAAAACCAACATGCCAATCCAGTCGATGGCTCCCTTACACTGTTTTTATTATATAAAGAGGGCTTTTTCTGTGCTCCATCCAAGAACGCCATCCTGCAGAATTCCAGCAGAGATGGGCAGGAGATCAGAGGAAAGATAGTACCATGTACACTAAAGCGGGGTGTAGAAAAAGAGAAGGCATAATTATTCACAAGCATTTTCTTAAATCTTGCATTACCTGATGATTCTGCCACATTCACTTTCCTACATATCTTACAGTTTTTGGAAGTGGCCTTTCACAGCTGCATTTGTAAGTAAATGGATATTTAGGCAGTGCTGTGGTTTGCTGTTCTTTCCTGCTTTCTGAATTAGAAAACAAATTACTTGTTTGCACTTTTTGCTGCTGACCAACTAGTATGGGATGATCAGCCTACAGAGAGTTGAAGAAAACTGTTTGCAGGCAAATCATGAACTTAAGTATGTCTACAAAGAGTATTTCAAACTCTTACAAACAAAACAATCTGTCAGAATGTAAACCAGTGCATGTATCATTTGCAAACTGAAGAAAAGACTGCTTTCACTGGGTAGTTTGCTCATTACAACTCGTTCGACACTGAAGCTTGTGATAAAGAGAAGAAAACTATCTTGCATTGCCTTTTTCTAGCTGAAGAAGCAGTAACTTCGCTCTGATTTATAAATGCAGCGGAAAGATGGGGTTAAATATTCTTGTTCTGCTATTGCTAGTGTGCTTTCGAGAGCTAGGGTAGATGTGATCTATCAGCATTTTTGTTTCCCTATAAAGACAGATTTTAAAGATTTCTTTATCACTTAGGAGTAAGGCTAAAACACCTGCAGACAATTAAAAAGAAAAAAAAATAGGAAAGAAAAGAAAAGAAAAAATGGAAAGGCACAGAAATCAAAAGCTGCAATCAGATTGGCTCAGAGGTTTATGTCCTTGAGGATGAATTGTCTTATGTATCTCTGGGCTCAGCCTGTGACACAGGCATCCACACATATTCCTCCTTCAGAAAAAAAAGCCAGATCCCATTGTGGCACAAAGTTATGTACATAGTTTTTTACCTGCTCCAGGAAAAATAGGAGGAGGAGGAAACAGGATGATTTTATTTATTTGTTGGATTTTCATCTTGGTTATTAAATAAAAGAAAAAAAGAAATAAGAAAAAACAACACCCCAAACAAGTTAAAAAACTCAAAACAAGGTACTTGCTTCAGTAGGTATTTTTTAAGCCTGATGCCAGCAAGAAAATAGAAGTGGTGGGACTGAGAAATGGAAAGAAAGCCAGAACCAATCCTCTTTGGTGGAAGGATGCTGAAGGCAACAAAGGGGGAAGGTTGAGCAGAGAAGGGAAATGTGATCCTTGGGACAAGGGGGAATGACAGCAGTCTTGAAAACAAGAACAGAATTCAACCCTTTCTGCAGAGAGGATCATGCTAAAAGAAACAATCAGCAAAGGAAACTGAGACCAAGAGATCCTGAAAGAGGGTACAGTGTTGGAAGCATGAGAAAAGGGAAAAGGAAGAGGGCAAAAGTCTCAAGAATAAGGAGAGCCAAAGTGCTGCATCAAGAAAGAGGGAGGAGAAGAAGTCAGCGCTGCTTCTGTTCTGCACAGCAGCAGTGAGGGCTCAAGGTGCGTGCGCAGCTGCGCAGGGAGAAGGGCATAGCAATGCAGTGTGTGACTGCACTGCGGCTCACTAGAAAGAGCAGTTTCCACAAGAAAGGCAAAAAGACACACACCAAAGTGCTTTAGCACCAGATGTGCTTGTTATTTTTTTAATGGGGTTTTTCCTTGTGTTGTACAAACAAACCAAATTTTGAACAGGATATTTTCCTTTCAGTGCTTTTCTGTGCAGCTCATGCTCTGTCAGTATCTCCTACCCTAAAATACAGTCCACATTGTAATGATGCTGCAGTGCACTGTGTCAGAGACAGTAGCAAGAACTTCACTTTGATAACTGTGCTGCCACTACAACAGTCGGAGTAAAAGCCCCTCAAAAAAAGATGAACTATTGAGGTGTTTAGTACATTTTGTTGAGAAACAGTGCACAATCACGAAGCAACCTGTTGGGCAAAGCATAAGGCCCGAATAACAATGGGAAACCAGGAGTGACAGCTTTTTCCTGGCTTCGAAGTACCTTTTTGATTGCAGTGTTGTAATAATAGCAGGCAGCTGTGTTTCTCTGTAACACTCTGTGTGGGAACAAGAGAAAATTAAGGGATGCAGAGCTGGTGCCCAGCTTCCCCTCCAGCTGGATCTGACCCGAGAGAGAAGCAGGGCTGTCCAAGGCAGGAATAAGGACCATCTCCATTTCCCTTATTGCATGTTGAAAGGTCAAGTCTAAGAAGAACAAAGAATGGCAGCATTTAAAAAGCTGTCATCCCAGGTGTTTGAAAATATCCTAACAAAGACTAGTTAGTTCCTGTCTATTTATTGTGAACTCCAGTAACCTGCTATGACACAGGACTTAGAAAACTATTTCTGCAGGCTTCATTTAAGAGCTATCCATGGGAAGACTACCTGAGATATCTCTCTCAGGCACTTAGAAAACCTTAAGATGTCTTTATGGCAGAGGGCTGGACTTACCTGACACACCGGGAATACGATTCAATTACACATCTGTTGCAGAAGTGGAGTAAAAAAACACAACAAAACTGCAAGTTTTTGCATTTCCTTAACTGCAGAAGACTGGGGCTAACGCACTGGGAACACTACCAGTGTGTTAGCCTCAAGGTACTGTATTCAGTATGCTCATGTCTATTCCCCATAGCCTTGCACTTCAAAGGAGATCGGGACAAAATTTCCTTCAGGCATGGTGGTGGAATGGTGTCCATTAAGGGCAATATTGAAAATGTGACTCAAAGCAAGAGTAAAATATGGTGTCTTTAGTGCAGTGCTATTTCACAAAAATACCACCTAGCGTAAGTGCCCTTGCCAAATAGCTATTCACCATAAAACAGGAGAAGCTGAGCATGGCTAGCACACAAGAAGCATGGAAATGCCCTCTGAGGCTACACTGGCAGGTTGTGCTGTGGGAGCATAGCACAGCAGGCAGAGGAGGCAACAGCAACCAAAATCAGGTGAGCAGCATGAGTCAGGCAAGTTTTGTGGGACCATGGTGCTTTGTCTGGAGACACTGTAACAGCCCTGGAATGCACTTTTTCAGGAAATGCATAAGAGTGTATGTATGTATTTCCCAAAGACCCCGAAAAAAGTACATTAATTCTGGTGCCAGTGACATTAATTTAACTGTCTTTCCCAGACGAAAGTAGGCAAGAATTTCTTCAGATAGTTACAATGATTCTCAACATTATTGAAACTCGGGTAAAATCCTACTGTGGTAACATCCCTTTTTTACTTTGCCTTTGCTCAGGTAGATTCCCAAACAGTAAACAGAAAGGACTTTAGGATCTAACTCAGCAAATTTATTTTCTCCCATAACAACGGGAGACAATAAGTTTCCTCCTGCTCTAACAATATGAAAAGACTTTGCAAAGCATGTCCACAGAAGTTTCCTCTGCAACCCTCCCTTCCTGGTCACAGTAGGCCTGTTACGTTTCCACTGATCCATTTTTCAGCTTCAGGACACAAAAAAGTTCTCGGTCCCTCTACTGAAGTTTGCTCCATTTTTACCATAACCTGTCATATAATCCTAACTGCAGTGTCTTGGATTTTCACTGCATCCTTGTTAAACAGGACCATGGCCATGCAGCACGTTGATGCGTAATCTTCCTGTGCTTAATCTTGCATGCCACTTTATTTCTAGAGTATTTAGAAGTGCTGCATGTAGCCAGCATTTAGCCCCACTACTGTGGCATTTTCAACCTCAGTGCTGTGTTTTTTCAAGATACAATACTGAATTTTCTTTCTAAGCAATACCCACAGTGTCTGTGTGATAGCAGAGCAGGACAGCTTAAAGCATAAACTTTTCCACTGAGCCATGTCCACCTTTCTGAAGGGGACAAGCCTATGCATCAAGTTCTGCTTGAATCCCTGCACTGATCACTGAGCATAAACCCTGCAAACAGACTCCAATCCTCTTTTTACCTCCACCCCTCTTTTTTCCCCTAGCCCTCTTTTTATTCTGGAGCCATAAGCAGAGCTTAGGAGTACAACAGCCATCCACTTTCCCATCAGTCACACAACCTGCTGTTTCCAAGCATGTCTTTCCCTCTGCCTTGACCTTACCTGGTATTTTCAGGCTGCCAAAATGATGCACCAGGAGGAATAATCCTTATCAGATCTGTCTGCCACAGTGGACTGTGCCTCCAACACCAACCAGTGCACAAGACCTACCAGTGTATTGAACTGAAGTTGGCTGCAGCAAGCAGGAACAGGGTTGAGCCCTGGTGAATTTTAGATCAGCTGCAAGATTGCAGACAGTCCCGCTGTAAAAGTACAACCCACCCCGGAGGCCAGGATAGGAAGCCTTCACCTCACCTTAGCTAACCTTGACAAATGCTCACAGTCATCTGTTCTTCAAATAAATTGCTGCTGGCGGCAGACTGTTGACTTCAGTTCCTGCAGCAAAATGAATCAGATAGAGCCGTACTTGAAAAGAAAGAAAGAAAAAAAAAAATATATATATATGTATTTAAAAGTTGTGTTCTGTTTTCCACAAGCAGCAGAAACTTCTGAGTTTGCAAAGGACATCACAGTAAACAGAGAACAGATGTTGATAATAAACCCTCTTTTTCTTAGATAGATTAATACGAAGCAGTAGCCCTATGGTTCCCCTAACATTTGTGGTTTGTGTCATACTGTGAAAAAATTCACTTATGGATTTTACTCCTCATCTGTCAGTAGTTAAAGTGCTTGTAATAAGGTATTGAACCACACATTCAAGATCTGATGATTTAAGATGCCCCCAAACCTGCTCAAGATAAAACAAAACAATTCAAAACAAGCTCTTTAGGGAAGAGGAAGTTTTACCAGCATGCAGGTGCCATATGTAAACAAAAATCTCTCATGAAAACATAATGATCATCATGAAAGATTTCCTTTCTTAAAAGGACAATGAGGCTTGGTCAGGACATGCCAGTTCAATGGAGAAGGAGTCAAGGAGCAAGGCAGATGTTTCAGAGCTCTGCTTGTTGCTTCAAGTCATAAAAAAACTCACTTCTTCCTTTTCTCAGATCAAGGTCAGGACTCCAGTTCCAGTTGCCACTGAATTTTTTCTCCTGTGAAGAACTCCGGGAAAAGTGTCATGCTTGAAAATGACCATTTGATTACTCATGAAGTGAAGCGGCTGGGGAATGCTTTGAGAAAGGATGTTCAAGGTTAAAATGGAGTATGTGGTCCTTCCCTGAGTCTCTTCACCTGCTGTTGAGTCTTACATCTTTCCCATGATTAAACTCATGATCACAGCAATATCTAGCCTCCCTGTTTCTTTGATTGCTTCCATCTGTGCAGGTGTGTTGGGGTCACTATGTTAAAATCTGCCATTGTCCTCAACATTCTCCTCACCTATTCATTTGTCACACTGACAGTTTTCCACCCAATGGGTCCAATAGCAGTAGGAGAGTCTTTGTGAGAGCAAGTATTTGACCACCTGCCCTAAAATAGCTATCTCTGAACCCAGCTGGAGAAAAGGCACCAAATGGTAATTCTTCGCCTCTATTAACTAGTGATGGGGACTTCCCGCACAATGCCCCAGCACACGTTTCCCAAAATAGCCCTTAAGAAAATGCTCTGTGATAGGAATCTACTCTCAAAACTGAGGTGCATGAGCTCCCTCAGCATGGATATCCCTGCAGCTGTTAATCTCTACTCCAGCCTGCTCTGGGAGAACCAGTCCACCACTGTAAGCATCAACCAAGGGGACTGACAGCCCCGAGGTCCAGATCTTAACAGTGATGAAGCAGCTCTCTTTGAACTGGGACCCTATTGTAAGTGCTGACTTGTTTTATTCATAATGTCAGACACAAGAAGGCCAGACTTCAGGTAGACAATATACTTAAACAAAACATGACACAGGGAAGAAGACAAATCTGTTGGTTTTACCTGAAAGAAACAGCCCATCTCCTGAGCAGGTCACCTGAGCAATGGTCTGGTACACTAACTGTATAGAATTGTTGGGAGATCTTGTGCTTATGTTGTCTTCTTCAGTTAACATTAGCTGAGTTAAGTGAAAATTCAATCACAAATTCCTTTGTCAGCTTTACTGCAAAGAAAAAGTCATTTCCTTTCTTCTATCTCTGTTATCTGTGATTTTGTGGGATATCAGCAGCATTCAGCAGTCTGCCCTCATATTCAATCCGTTGCATATTTTCCAAAGACTGTACCTCTGAAAAATATTATCACAGCATCAAACCCAGATGGAAGCTGGGTTCCTCTCTGTGCAACATGCTATGGAGATGGGGAGAATAGGGCCGTGCATGTCTCGGTCTACCATCCCTCCCTTGTACCTCCCCCAGCCAAGGGTGTACCCCACTCCCATCTTCTTCCAGATGCAGAAGAGTTATACCACTGATCTCCAGCCTCTTATTTACAAGCTTTCTATGAAATGTGACATAGACAATAAGGCTTGTTTTAAAGCTTTGTTGAGCACAAGTGTTGTCTGTCCTTTCCTAGCTGAGGAAATGTGCATGCGGAAACATCCCATTGTCTTCTTGTGAGGACAGAATCTGTGGCTAATGTGCTCAGCAGGGTCTTAAAGATTGCTGGGAATGAAAAAAAATAATGAAACACAGTAAAAATTTATGAAACAAACTCAAGTGAAAACAAATTGATTTTCTTTCATCCTTAACATGCAGTTGAATTTTTAAGTCTGTTACTTTTATAGCCACATAGTTTTTTCAGAGCTATGGGCTGAAAATTCAGGTAACACCAACTAAGAAGATGTTAACTATTTTGTGTGTCACATTTGAATTAATGACTGAGACATTTTTGTTTTCAGAGAAGTGTTCAGTATGTGCCTTCTGGGAACGGAAATAGCCCATACAATACATTTGGCAATGATAAACAAATTAAGATTTGCACAGGTGTAATTAAGAACAGAAGAGACAAACCTGTGTGCAGAACTGATTTACAGTCAAATTCACCTGCCTTGAACGCCCAGAATAGATTGCATGTTGCTAGATTATCAAACTGGTGTTTCAGTGCCCTGGACTACCAGGTCTGCAGACCTGGTAGTAAATTAGTTGTTGACTGTGGAGTCAACCCTTTAGGGCTGAATTGGTTTAAACTTTTACAGTGTTAATAGAGGGGTAGGAACAGGGTGGAGGGGTAGGAACAAGGTGGAGGGATTAGTGACTCCTTGCAAGAACTGAAAGCGTGTCTTCCCAAACACAAACATATAGAACTGCAAGCTATATAAGCTACTGAAGCAGAAAGAAGTGTCTACATCTGTGACAATATGACTTCCCCAAATAGCGCACCAAAAGATAAAGAATAGTCTTTACTTTGAAGAGTTAGCACTTGAAACATGGAAGTAAAGACAAAAGACTCTTTGGGACATACGTAAGATGTTAGGAAATGTCACATAGGATGTGGAAGTCATCATAAACTTCTAAATGAGTCCAACTCTGCTCTTGTTAATGTCAAGAACTCAATCCCTAAAATCACAACTACAGCTCAAAATAGATTTTCTGCAACTCAAAACACTTACTAAATCTAACCCCAGAAACAGACCAGTTTAGTTCTTTACTCCTCCTTTGCATCAGTCAGCTAAATCAGATTTCAACTAATTTCAGGAAGCAGAGGAAGATATGAAAGAATCTAAACATGATTTCAGGATTATTCTGTCTGCTTTATAATTAGTTAATACTCAAATACTCAAAATGCATAACAACCAGCAGATGTCTCTGCAACCACCTGATCAGCAATACACACGTGAGGGGAAGTGGGGAGGGAGATTATTTATCGAGTAGGCATTCCTCTTAAAGATTTACTTCCAGAAATGTCAAACCTACACAGGAAATTCTGAAAAAGCACTCAGAGACTGACAACATTACAGCAGCATTCCCTAGGAAGGAAACAGCCTCCTACTTGGTTTTACAAATGGTAACATGAACACCCAAGAACTCTGCTATCTGACTGGTTAATCAAGAATAGTAAGTTTCTAGATTTTGTGTCTTTGCCTGTATTTTTCAAGTTATTTTTGTTATTAAAAAGGGCAAATTTAGGTCTGCGGTCTTTGGAGCTGACCAGTGCCTGTGGGATGCACTCCTACAGGTGGGGATGATTGTTACAGTCATCCCCCACTCTGTTCCAACAAGAGGCATGCAGCTCCAGGCTTTTGTCTGCTAATGTATACACAGCAACGTGTCAAAAAGTACTTACCCTAGCAAAACAAGACAGTGTTTCCTCCATGGGGAAAGGCTGAGATGGAAAATGAGCCAGATGATAGTTCTGAGTCACACTATTTAACACACTGTGGTAAGGCACTTAAATGTTATGACTGTGAGAGCAATAAAGAAGCTATCTGATAACAAAGCACGTTATTTTCTACCACTGCGAACTGATTTTTAAGCTCAGTGAGTTGCTGACTTGCAGCCTAGGGTCTCCAGATAGCGTCATTTTTCCTGAACCCTGCTGATATTCAAGAATGTCTGGCAGGTAGATTTGGGCAGTGTTTGTGCCTTGTACAGAGGGAGTCCCTCTTGCCAAAAGGTTATGCCTGGGCTGTTTGCTTCTAACTTGGGACAGCTGAGGAAAGTATCTTGGGAAGTTCAGCAAGAAGGCAGAACCACTTAGAAGCCATTTTTCACTCTTTCTGCATCCTGGGTGGCCCAAGAACATGTGTAGCTTGCAACTGACTTCAGTGCAGCTTGCTCATAGCCTGTTGCAGAAGGAGCACCTTTTCCTTTCTTTAACAGATAAGATGAAATGAATGGCGGAGACGTAGAGAGGCTGTTGGTTGTGAATGCAGCTGTCACACCTCTCCCATGCCACGCTGATGTTGTGGGTGGTGTGGAGCACAGGTTGTGGTTGTACGTTGAGAAAAGAGCCCCCCGTCTGCCTGCTGTATCCCCTGATCTGTTAGACTCTGTGCAAGGTACTGCCCTTAATTTACCAAATAAGTCTCTGGTAGTAACACCTACGTGCATATACATGCCAATTTATGGGAGGAAAATATTAACATGTAAATCACTGCTTTTGATTCAGTTCTCAGAATATAATGTGTGCACAGGACCATAGTTTATCAGCTGTCTTTTCCTCATCTTTTAATTATTAAAATTCAAGAACCCCTTTTCATTCAGGTAGTGCAATATGGAAATGCTTACTAGCCTTATGGCTTTTGGCTTGAAGACACATAACAAAGGTCAGCCTTCTTCTCCTTCCCCTTCCAAGCGAAGTGATGGGTCATTCAATTTGCAGTGGAAAATGTCCAGATGGTAGGAGACATCTTTATTATATGATGTATGTTTGTATAAATGTTTCTTTAATTTCCATGAATTACATTTTATTCTCTCCTTTTTTTGAAATAAGCATTTGTATGTATGTCTTACGACTATTTTATGAAAAGCCTGCAGTTCATATATGTGACACATGGTATATAATGATGCTGCCACAGGAAAAGTAGCAAGTGTTGTTGCAAACCTTCATCTTAATTATGAAAATTTTTAATTTAAATGTAGGACTAAGTATACAAAATACAGTACTAGACCATCTGCTGGTTTTCCATCTGGGCTCATTTGCAAAACACTCTGTTTCCCCCTAAACACTATTTATAATCTTCCTTGGAAAACAAATATGACTAAACTATGGCACACTATTTGCATGCAGCTTTTAATAGAAGTGGCTATATAGTTCAAAGTAGTAACAAAATATATTTATTTTGTTTTGCATGCAGGTGTAAAGGCTCACCTGGCTTCTAAGCACACACCAAAAAAATCTTCCTACTGTACTTTTAACTAGCAAAAAGTGAAAATCCTCAAGATGTCCGATTTCAAGGAAAATTTACAAACATCAATGAACAGTTAGCATTTTAAAGTCTCTGCCCAGGATTTTTGGAGTAATTGTGAAGTGGCTTGTATTTCTGGCTTGCTCAGTAAGAAATGTCTAGAGACCTGATCTCTGAAGATGAGCACTCAGGTCATTATAAAGTATCTTGGGCTGAATATCTCAAAACTAGTGGTCATTAGTCAGACCAGTAGAAATGTGTATAATGGATCTGACAATACCTGCAGGGAGTCCACTGAAAGCCCCTTGGGAAATGCATGCATGGGACTGATTTGGCGCCACCCTCCAAGACTTTCTGCAGGTCACTGCCACTGTAATCCAGAGAATGGATAATGGGCTGCTGTGACTTTTGTCGTATCTTCTCTCTCAGCACTACAGAGAGGTGAAGACCTCAATCCCTACTGGCTATTCCCTAATTATTCTTTTACACCTTTGAGTCGGATATCATAAAGTACCTTCTCAGGTAATCCTTGCTAGCCCTAGCACGTTGTCTTTGGCCAAACTCTATTTGTGAGTTTCCGGAATGGAAAGGAAGCAGGGGCTTATTTCAAGGGCTTAATGATTTGAAGCATGAATATTCAGTAGTAACCTGCTTTCCTCTTCCCTTTCTCTTCATTTTTCAGTGGACTGAAAAGTGCCTTCAGACTCCCTTGCTTTGTTTTGATTCTTCATTAAAAGGCAAAGAAAGGCAAAGACAGATTTCTCCTGACCAACTTTGACTAACTTGCATACTTGGATGCAGAGTTCTGAATATGTTCTTTTAGCACCGTGTGGAGTCTTTTAGTTGTTGTTGTTGTGAGCAAAACTGGAAAAATTGTGTTCTAGAAAATGCATTTAAAAAGTCTGGGTTAAATTGCCAGACTCCCTGACATTGTTCCTTTGAGCTATCTCATCGTACTGCATTGCTGTTGCCTGCCTTTTCCTGCTAACCCCATTTGATACATTTTAAGTTCTCTGCAACAAAAACTGTCTCTTTTTTCTCTCTCATTTTCAGTAGTACCTGGCATTGTTGCACACTGAAGCTTCCAAGTGCCATTACGAAACAGTCCTCCACTCCAGACCTCACAAGAAAGCGGTCCCTGACTGCTGATTGCAAAATGGACCACACTTGAAGAGGTGCAACATTCCATGCACAGAATCCTTACCGTAGCATCTGCAAGACGTGAAAACTCTGTACAGCAAACCAGTTTCTATTTTATGCTAATAAAACAAAACAAAAGAAAAGAAAACAACAAACCAACACTGCAAGATAACACCTGCCTTTTTAATTTATCCCTGTCAAAAATGAACAGGCTACCTTATCTTAGATTGTTGTATACATTTGCGACTAAATAGAAGCTCAGAACAGATGCAGGAGATATGAGAGAGAGAACATACTGAGTCTAAATTACTATAATGCAAACATCAGTAGCTATTTACTAACAATTTAATTAACTTCTCCCTCCTCCCGCCCCATGACACCTCAATTTCAGTGCTTTCAGTAGCATATGGCAACCGTAGAATGCATTTTGAAACATTCTTCCTCCCAAATCTTTGCACGCTTAGGGCTAGGGGTGACTTGGGAGCTGAAGAACACTCTGTGGTATGTGGTGGACAAAGGTGCCTGGCTCCACAGGTGAGGCTGAGCAATGTGATACTGACCTAGCCCTCAAACAAACTTTGGGCTATGTGGTGTCCCCCTTCCAAGGGCTTCAGAGACCTTTCTCTACAGGGAGGCTTTGGTTCCTGTTGGCTGGTGTGTTGCTGGTGATTGCCCTACCTTTTTTCTCAGTCACACTTTTCTGCTCATATGACAGCTGCAGTTAGACTCACCACTTCATAACCAGAACATCCAAAGGTGTTATGTTGCTGAACCTTGTCAGAACCAGTCGTGCAGGCTGCCTTGTGGACAGACTCTTGCTGCTCAGTGGGACTTGGCCAGAACAGGGAGTTCTACATTCAGTTAATAATTTTTCTGAAGCCTCCCCTGTTAGTATCCAAGGATAAAATAGAAAAATATGAAAGAAGACTCTTAAGCAGTTTGCTGGTAGTGAAGTCTACTCTTGACTTTTCAAAAGTCCCTCTTC
>VXBW01002489.1:71743-85267 GCA_013400375.1 Thinocorus orbignyianus
GGAGAGGAGAGGAGAGGAGAGGAGAGGAGAGGAGAGGAGAGGAGAGGAGAGGGGAAAGAAAAGATGTTAGCTATGGCAGAAACCTGTTTTCCATCTGTGGCCCAGGGGGCAAATTTTCCCCACAAGAAAGTCTTGTGTCTAATTTAACACTCTAGACATGAGCACTTCCAGCCCCTGGGATAGTATGAGGTGAAAGGCAGGAATGGCATAACTTATATTTCTCAGTAGGTCAAGACTGGTCCAAGCAGTTACTCTGTTTGTACGAGCTCAAAGGAAGTAATTTTGAACTCTAAAATGAAGTTATAAGATGCTATTCTGTTTCACAGAGATGTAATAAAATTTGCAGTCAGTCTGCAATAGGCATGATTTTCAGGTTTTAACATGGCCTGCAGGAGCTAAATGTAAAGCTTCCACAGTGGTTCCAGTTAAATTGAAATGACCCAGTTTTTGGAAATACAGAACACTCACAGGTTTGGGTTTTTTTGTCAGTTTCCATGAGATTAGCAAAAGGTCCAGGCTTCTGAAAATTGTGTCATCAGATACTTGCAAGTGAATTCTTCCATAAATGCTCTGTTGGGAGGTCTGTCTTCAAGGTTATTCTTACTTTAGGCTCTATGCTGGTTACTGTCATACAAATAGTTACTCCTTCTAATAGGATTACGCAGAATCTGTTCTGGAAATTTCTCCATACTTTAAGTCAAACTCTTAAATGTATTTAAAATACTTTAGAAAACTGCATTTAAAAAAAAAAAAAAAAAGTCTGGTAGCAGATTCATGGAATTCCTTGAATTCCTTTTCCATCTATCATGGCAGGTTAAAGGAAAATGTTCTATAGCAACATAGAACCAATCACCCTTCTATTAACAAAAAGCCCTGATTTATTTTTTCGTTGTGGCAGATTTAATTTAATTTCTTTTATCAGTATGTCTATTTCACATACCTTGCTACTCAACACTTTTTTTATTTTCAGACATTTGGGTTGCTTATAAATAAACATTTGTTAATGCCACATGAATCAACATTATTAACTTTACACAGCCTGAAATACCAGTCTTTCACTTTCTGGGATGAGTGCATATTCAGCAATCCCTATCTAGAGAATTAAAAACTAGGGTGGTTTTTTTTTTTTCACTTTTGCTAAATAGAAGTACATTGCAAATGGGAAGTGTTATTTCTGGAAGAACATTGTGCAGCTGGGGATCATGTATTTTAATACAGTTCTATTTGAAATTTAATCTTGAAATAATTTGAACAGTGTTTTTTTCTGAACATTTCCTAGATGATCTGGTGGTATCCAAGCTTAGTTGGCAAAGACCACGTGCACTGCATGTGATTTTACTTTGAAATTAAAGACAGTAGATATTTGACAGGGACTTTTTTAAAAACACCACAGTGATATGTGCGTCTGCAATTTTTCACACGTATGGCGACAAGCAATGGTCAATCCTGTTCATACAGATAAGAATCTGTAAGAACAGTCTTGCACATGTATGTCATAGGTCTTCATGTCAAAATCAAGAAACAGCCTTTAAGAGGCTTTTTTGCATTGTCCTCTAGGATTTTTCCACATTCATCTTAGCCACTTCATAGTATTTCAATATACAAAACCAATGGCAGGTTTGAGCACACATGTAAACCTGGCACACGTTTCAGTTGCAAATCTGTCATTTAGGGAGATGCATTGCTGGGGAAAAAAAACAGAACCATTTTCATCCTTCAGAGTGCAAGGAAAATCTGTGAGATCTGTCTTTATCCACTGTCTGTATCCTTATTTATTAAACAGAATCCCACAACAATCATTGCCACTGAAAAGCATCGCTTCATAGCCATAGACAGTACCAAACACCACATGGCACAATCTAAGACAGTTGTGCAGTTTTCCTTCTTAGGAATTTCAAAAGCTACCAGAAATAACTTGATTTTTCTTGGAGAAATGCAGTCAAAAATTAAATAGCAGCATCCTCTTCACTCTGATGCCTTTAGGCGCCGTCTCTGCCATGCGGTCAGTGACATGTGTGCAGCGGCACGGTGGGATGTTCTCTTCTGGCCATTCCCAAAAGGACCGATAGGCCCTGCCCTCCCTCCTGGTAGACCCAGTACAGATACATGTTATTCCTTGAACAGAAGTCCTTACAAGGACTGTATAAACATACCTCTCCAGGAACAGCCACTTGGCAATCCTGTCTTGCTGCCCAAGAGCTGTACTTTTCCAAGAGCCAGCTGATTAGAGAGACTAAACCAGAAAAGTCAGACTTTGCACTCTGTTTATTTAGTCAGATTGTTGCTCAGCACTAACAGCTCTGAGATCCACAGTCTGTGGTGGGTTTTGTTTCCACTAGGGGCTAAAGTAAATCCAGTCAT
This sequence comes from Thinocorus orbignyianus, assembly GCA_013400375.1. Lineage (NCBI taxonomy): Eukaryota > Metazoa > Chordata > Aves > Ciconiiformes > Thinocoridae > Thinocorus > Thinocorus orbignyianus. The sequence goes on from VXBW01002489.1 coordinate 74,105, forward strand.
CCTGCTGAAGCTACCTGGAGTGTGGGGAAACCAGAGGCAGATCAATCAGAGTGAATTTGGCCAGTCTGAGAAAGGAACTGGGGTGGGTTTCATATGGCTAGGTGCAAGGATAGCGAGTATGTCTCAGATGATGGTATTATAATTGCCACAGAAAGCTACTTTCCTCCCTAATCTGAGTACAGCCGTGTTTTTTGTTCTATCTTCCTTCTCCTTACCACTGTTATTATACAGAGCTGTGCACCCAAAGCCCCAGATAATAGGACTTGTAAAGGTGAGATGAGCCCATTGAGTGACAGCATTTTTAAGAACACAAAAACCACCTTGGGAAGAGAAAGCTGCACTGGTGGGAAGTTGCTTTCCCAGTGTGCAATCCCACTAAACCAGGGAGTAACGTTAAGTCTAGGCTGCCATTCTTGAACCCACTCATCATCCCAAGACCTCACTGTCTTGTGGTTGAGAGAGAAACAGGAAAAAGTACAGATATTACTGTGGAAGAAATACCCTTTCAAACAGCTGTTAATGTTGTTTCCTCTTTAACAAGCCTCTTCTCTGTCTTGAAGGGATCATTGCTCCCAGGCTGACATCAGAGGCCAGAGGAGCAGTTGCGTCAGGAAGACTCCAAGCAGCATGACTGATGTCGGCTGTAAACCAGCAGCAGAGAAGATCTGCTCCAGAGTTATTGCTGAGCCACAGGGTCTGCTTTAAGGGCTCAGGGTCAGGCCCTTGCTCACTCAGTGAGGCAAGTAACTGAAAACTCTTGAGGGAAGTGAGGGGGAACAGATTTATCTCAGAGATTTTCACCTTAGTCATTGTGTTCTGGGTGTTTTTCAGATGAAGACTGCCCTCACCAGCTCTCTGGTGCAAAACTGCGCAAGATGAAAACCAAAGTCAGGACGGTTCTGGCTTTTGAGAGAACAAGACAGGGCAGAACATTGCTACAGGAGCATAACAGGAAAGGTTTGGGCCTTACTGGTCCTTGTTCCCCCCTGTAGAAGATAGAGGGTTGAGGCACCCTCCAGGCCCCTTCTGATGCTGCCACATTCACACCCATACCACCTGACAACATACTGGGGAGAAAACTCTGAAACTCTAAACTGCAGCACATCTTCCCACTTCACCTCTCTGGGAGTTTCATCTGCAACTCTGAGAGTCCGGCCACCCTTTCTCTTTCCTGTTCAGCAAGAAGATTTTTTTTCCCCTTTAATATCTCACAGCGTCTTTTGGCTGTAGTTCTGAAAATTACTCTTCTCCCAGTCAGAACCTGTGCCTATATTTAAGAGCTGCTTTACGTTAACACACTTGTACTAAAATGTTCTCTGTTGCGACATTCTGATTTATCTATAAATCTTTATTTTTGGATACTATTGCTTTTTACAGCTTTCTAATTTATATAGCCATTTGTTTTGCCTGTCAAAACATTTTTAAGTTCAATTACTGTGTATCATGCTTCTGGATATAAAACTGTCAGATAAATCCGAGTATCTGCATAAACATGTGGGGAACTGCATGTGTTATCACTGAACAATTTCTGGTGGGCAGTCAGCAAACTGCAGAACAGCACTGGTAGGGTGAACTGCTGATTGGTTGTCAAAGCATGTGCAGTTATGTACTTTACTCTGCATAATACAGCAGATTATTCAAACTGCACAGCCCCTCAGCAAAGTAGTGTGCACAGCCAACTTCACTCCAGTCAGACAAATCCAAAGCGTTCATTTGGCAGGACACCCCAGCCAATAGATTTGTAAGAGAAAAAGTGGCATCATTTTCTGTATTGAGTGGTCGACAGATAGGTGATTCCTTGTCAGTCCTTAGGAGAAGGAAACTGTGTTTGTGTTCAGCCTTTTCAACAAGGGTAAGTCTATTTCAGTGTGCAGTGACTGGAGTCTACCAGCGTCCTGGCGTGCTTGTTCAGCTGGGCCATGCAGACACTTGAGAACCTCCGTCCACGCTGGGCCTAGAGGAAGAAGCATGTTTTGCCATGCCACCTTCTGTCCAAGGAGCTGTCCCTCTATCCAGACTCAGGGTTGTCCAGTAATGGAACTCCACCAAATGAGATAGCACTTTCCAGATCTCCTTGGACCTCTGGACTTAAGACCTCGTTTGGTTACAACCTATAAAAGTTTTAGCCTCATCTTTCTCCAGTATTAAACAATGACTTTCTGTTCATACAGATAGTTAGCAGTACTCGGAGTCCCTGTCAAATAGCTCACAGCCTGGGGGACACAAAAAGTTCTTATGTATTTCACACACTACCTACTGACCTTGTCTTTGCTGTCCCTGTTCCTACTGTCACCCCTGGTGTTTATAGTTGAAACTCTGCAGAGGTGGGACAGCACATGTCTGCATATATAGGGCCTGGCACAGTGGAGGAAGCTAGCTCTGCTCTCCTGCACCACACATGAAATACGCTTTCAGCCTACCACAGATAGGGAAAAAAGTAAGGGACAAAAAGACTGGACGCGCTGATGTCAGTGGCTGCTGTCAGCCAGCAGAGCCAAGGATATGCTGCAATGTTCCTGTCACTGTTCTTTCAATTAATCCTGCTGCAAGTTAAGCACAAAGTAAAACAGATCTTTTGGTACACTTCTCTTCCATTTACTCCTTACTTGGCTCATGTCATGCCTGTGACTATTTCACTATTTTTGTTATTGAAGATGTATTGTTTCACTTTTTAATGAACAGCCTCTCTGAGGCAAAGAGAGAATTGCAGTGATCTTTTGATACATCCATCTTTGGTTTTTCATTTTGTGCCTCAGGTGCTCAAATTGAACGAACTTTACTGCCATCTGGAGATGTAATATTTTCATTTCTGTATGTCATTCTGCTTTTGAATTTCACTGAAGAATCTCATTCTGGGCTTTAAGGAATAAAAGCATTTTTGTGCTTTTACTTACTTTAATGTTGTACCCCTCTGCTTAGCAATGAGGTGCTGAAAACCAGCCCCGGTATCTCAAAAGAACGTTTAACATTTAACCAAGTGAACTAATACACTTAGGGAAGGCCCTACCCGGAGGACGTGCATTTCTTTTGGTGTCAGGGGAGAACAATGCCAATGCGCTGCAGTCCTGCCTGCAGTTGGTCCCAGACCCAGAGGAACTAACATCTGAGACCTACCAGTAGCTGAAACTGGTGGATTGCTAGATGGAGCAAGTGTCACAGGTGGAGGTTTTGTGTTTGCCTTAGTTTCTGCCACCCTGGTGTAAGCTTTTGTAGCAAGTGTCACAGTGCTGTGAGTGTGTAAGAAGACACCAGCTAGGACACACGCCTAAAATGCATACATAATCTTGTACAAGAGCCAGGAAATGTCATGTCAGGCCCCTGCAAAATGCATTTCTAGACTCCCTTGGAACTAAGACAACATTATTTACATACAGAAACTATCAAAAGAATTAAGTTTAAATCAAATGAAAGGGGGTATTTTATTTCTTAGTAGGTCTGTGAAGCTCCTTCCAAAAGGAAGCTATGGATACAAAACGTTTGTATCCCACCAGAGGAAGATGGGACTAATGTTTAGAAGACAGCAGGTTACTCAGCAAATCACAACAGGGTCAGGGAACTGCCTGTGCAGAAAATAGGTGGAGGGTGTGAGAGTCCTGGGGACATGGCAGAGGAACATGCTTGTACAATTCCTGTGTTTTCCTGAGCACCTGCTAATGGCAAATGCTGCAGATGGGCTGCTGGGCTCAATGCACCCTTCATTTGAGACATCACAGCACTATTCATGTTCTTTTTTTTTGTCATGACAAATCTAATAGCAGAAGGTAAAGTGATCAATGCAAAGGGGACGGAGTGTTGAAATGGTGGATTATTTAAAATTGCCATTCTTTTCACTTGACGCTTAATTTGTGAAAGCTGCTCCTCAAAGAAAGTAGTAAAGGTAGGATTGCAGTTCTGATATAATTCCACATAAACTTTTTCCTACTTGTCATAATGAAAAGCGCGTTTCATCAAAGCACAATAACCTTAACTCAGACCCTTGCTCTGTTTTTCACTTACAGTCATTCTTACTAGTAATCTTGCAGTATTTATATCATATTAGTTGGAACATCTGTGAAGTGTCTTTTTGTCCAAAGAGACCCACACTCATACTTTGATGAGGGAACAGTATTAAATGCAGGTCAGTGTGAAGGTTATTGTGATAAAAAATGTTTTGCTTTGTACTTGCTGAAGAGGAATATTGCTACAGTCAAATAAATCATAATCCTGGTTATGCTTTTAGTTGCTTTAAAGATCTTGAATCTGAAGGGAAAAAAAGAAAAGGCAACAAAGAACTTTCTGCTCTTGGAACATCATCAAGGCCAAGACTTTGATTGAATTGGCATGAACTGTTTTATGGCTAAGTTGCACTTGCAGAGAGGAGAACTGAGCAGGGTGACAAGTTCTTTGAAACCCATCCTTCCTTCCCCCACCAATCTCACCTGCTATTTTATGCCCCAGCCAGTAGCTGGAATTGCAGCACCTGTGGTGTTTCAGATGTTGTGCACTGAGTCGCAACAAATTGTGTATGTTAAGGTACCATCTAGAGCAGGGGCATTTTTCAGTTGATTCCCACTGGATCAGTTTCACTGGCGTGTGACCTCAATATTCATTCTGCACTCCTCACATGACCCACTTGTGGTCAGTTATCGGGCAACAAAACCTGTGTCAATAGGGATTTGGTGAGACTAACTGTTAGCTTCCAATTACTAGTTGTTCAAGGTTTATCGAGTGTCGTGTCTTTAATTAGGGAACTAAGATGTAAACTGCAGTGTCCCTTACCAAGTCAGTCCTGTAGGAGTAATTTCAGAAGCCAGCTGCTCTTGCTGCATTGTAATTGGGAACCCAAAGGGATTCACATAGAATAGTAAATTAAGGTGCACAGTAGTAGGAGGAATTTATACCTGGAACCTTAGAGTTCTTAATGACTCCATTAAAAGGAATGAGGTCATTTGTTACTTAAAAGTTTGGGAGATACTGTGTTTTCTAAAGATACAAAGCATACACAAGGTTAAGAAATACATGGGTGAGACATGAGGGGTGTCTCTGAAGACAGAGAGCTCAGTTTTGTGGATCATGCTATGAAAGTGAATATAAAGGGCTAGGATAATCAGAGATATCTTGCTCTTGATCACCTATATTCAAGGTTAATTATGCCCTGCAGCTGGATAAGTGTAATGAATTATTATTTTTCTTCTTAAAGGCACATGACCAGCTTTCAGGGCCATTTTGTCTTCCCTAAAATTGCACCTCCTAGTCTTGGAAAGGTTAGCACTTGACAGTGTAACATCACGAAATAGTAATACCACTTCTATTCATATATAACAATGTAAGAAAAGCCTGTGCTAGTAACATCTAAAAGCTACAGACCTTCTGAGTTAAATATATATATTGCCTTACAACCGGAGCACCATCTGATGAACTGTTATTTTGTCTCTGATACTTGTTATCTTGCTTTTAAAAGAACTTCCATAGAACAAGAAAATAAGCCTAATTTTGCATGGGCTTGTGTCCTATGGAGTCTTGTCCTCTGCAGCCATATCTCCACAGTAATTAGCTTCCTTTTCCTCTACCTTTTGCCCAGAACTGCCTTCAGATTCCCTCTGCCTTCCTGGAAATCCTCCTTCCCTTCCCATACTATCAAACTGGGACAACATAGTTCCAGGTTACTTACATGATGACAGCTAATGGCCATCCAGCCAAAAAGATAGTGATTGAACTTCACTTTTTCTCTGCTGTTAGTGGAGAAATCAGTTGAAAATATCTCCTACAGCCAGCTTTCAATTTCCCACAAAACTTCTATATACTCAGTTATTTTTGAGAAACCTGTCCTTATCTTTTTTTTTTTTTTTGAGTCCAATCTGAAGGCATCAGAGTGCAGGTGACTGAAAAATTGATACTTAAGCTCCTACTCCTGCAGAAGCCAAGGCTAATAATTTTAATTCATCAGCTTTTTGTTGATTAAAATAGCTCAGTCACCTTACTGTTCATTTTCAAACCACCATGTTGTGAAGGTAGTCAATATTTTTAATAGCTGTGCAGAGAAGCCAATATATATAAGTACATTTAGTAATTTAAATAATACTTTTTATCAATAAAATACCAGTTATTTTGTTACCAAGTGTGCATTAGTGGTTCTGCAGCTGCAATGAAATGGTCCTGGTAACTTACAGTATTTTACTGACTGAGTCAGAGGAGCGCTCTACATTATGATGTCAACTTTTATGCTATTCATTGCCAGACTTTTAAGTAGATAATCAGCTGAGGCTGGCTGCTTACGGTAGTAGCTTGTTAACTCTTCTGACAGAGGTGAGGTAACCAAAATGGTTAAGCCTGGGTATGAGTGGGAGTTGCATATTTGGTTACCTGCACCTAAGAGTTCACAGTTTCTTTTGGCTGACAAGAACCTTGTCTGATCTGCTGCTTTCCAAGAAGGAATGTTTCAAAATGGTTTTAGTCATCATCCCATAAGTAAAATATGATAGCCATGCTGAACGTACCTTCCAGTGTTGGCCTTGCCTTCTGCTTGCTGATTCCTCTGTGTATATTTCATGTGTTCAGATGAGGTACTGACCTTGTTCCCATTGTTGCCAGCGTACTTTTATTTCAAGAAACATCTACTTGAACTTAAACCTTCAGATATTTTTGAAGGCCACAGAGTCAGGTTCCCTGACTGTGACAGAACTCTGTGTGGACACAGATGACAACCCAGCAAATTGACATTAGAGTAAGTAGTCCTCTGACATGCATCTACCTGCATGAAAAGGTCTAACAAAATATGACTGAAGGGTCAAATTCCAGTTTCTCTTCATGAAATTCTATTTTGTCTGACACACCCACAACTGTGTTGACTGCAATTCTCCCTGCAAAGCTCATTATTTTCCCTATGACCAACTTTGATCCAAATCAGCTAGTTTTTTTCTTTGCTCAGGGTTCATTAACTACACATTTTTCCTGCGCTCATCCAAATAATTTTAAAAATTCACTACACTATACCTCCTCCTGGAAACAGCAAGGTTACCTGGGGATAGAATTGCCAGAAGTGAAGAAGTCAGATGAGAGGAATGAAGTCTGGTGATGGTCAAGGAGGTCAGTTGTGAAAAGACTGCAGACATGAGCTGATTGCTGTGGGCTGTGGAAGGGGACGTGCTGGTTGTAGTGGAAGAGAAGATACCTCTCAATAATTTCACATGCCCAGCTCTTAACCACGTGGTATTTCTTCTCTTTTTCATCCTTAAGAAGAGGCAGCAGTGGAAGGTAGTTCTTCTGTTTCCTGTCCTTTAGGTAGGCTTCAGTGAGATTTTCCAATCCATACTAGCTGATACCAGTCCTGGGAGTGACGACATTCATCATCAGGACAACCACAAATTCCAGGGTGCCCTGACCAGAAAAGTGAGAATCCTAAGTGGAAATCCTGTGAGTCAAATGAGGGACCAAACTGACTGTTCTCTGGAGGCAAGGCAATGTAGCCTTGGGATCACAGTGAACTTTACATTGCATAACAAGCAAGCCATAGGTCAGAGCAGGACCCCAGCTTCTCTGGGTCACTGTTCATGAAGCTACATCACATTTTCTCTGAGTGTGTAAGATTGTAAAACTTGTGAACCTGGAAAATTTTTACAGAGATAAAAATAGATTGTATTAGGCACAAAAAATGTCCCTTTAGTACTATCTTTTGATTCCCAAATTCTCCTTTACTTAGAGAAGTTAATTCTCCAAATTTAGACTTTGCAAATAGATGGGCAGAAACCCTCTTAGCTGATCAGAATTTGTCTCTGTAGTTTCTAAGAGCTGCTTCTTCAGGGCTACAGCTGAAATGCTCCATCTGAATCTTTACAGTGTCTTTATTTTTCAGATTTCCCCTCAAAACGAGCATATTTACATTATGTTCTAACAAGTGATAGAAAAAGATAGAAAGAGGAAGCAAACTACCTTCTTTCCAAAAGCACAGGAGCACTTTAAGCAGGGACTAAAATGATCATGTAGGATTCATTAGGGAAAAACAAAACATGTTTCCTTCACTTTGCTCTACAGTAGTCCAACAGGACTTACAGAACTGGCATCAGTACAGAGACAGCAAGCTAGTTTTCATACTCTTGTCAAAGTGAATCATTTCCACAATTTCTGATCCATCCTGAAAGGAAAACACCAACAACATTAAAGCAGATTATTTCACAGTCTTTCGTCTGGCTAAGAAAACTGCAGTATGATCAGCTCTAAGGACTACCTCACAGTAGTGATTGCCTACACATTAATTTCTTCACATTTCCTTCTCCATGTCTTTCTTTTCTCGATCAAATAGTTACTAACAATAATTGAAATACAAAGCAGAAGGGATCAAATTTTATTCTGTGCTAACAATGCAACCCAGTTCTTCAAGTATTCATGAGACACTTGTAGTAACAGCCAAAAAGTGGTATTACACAGTTACTCGCCAGTAACAACAACCTTAATGTTCAGATGAACCTTGATCATTCTCATTATGCACGCATTTTCTGGTTGCTGTGATCTGCAAGCAAACATGAAAAAGGGCAAGTAGAATACCCCTTAGGGATTTTGGTGAAGCATTAAAAAGCAGAGCAGCCAAAAGGACTTTCATTTGTCTTGAAGTACAGACTACCAGGGACTTCTTCCTTTTCTTTTTCTTATGATGTTGATTGTGTCAAAAGTAAGTTAAACTACTTGGCCTGAAAAGATGCAGAGGTGATTACCTCCTCTGTGAAATTTCCTCAGCCTTCACCTGAGCAGTAATGCAGCTGAGGAAAAACATGAGTAAAAGTTGTTTGCCTTCCTTTACTTATGACAAGACAGAGTTTATTCAATGCCTAGGCAGGGGAATTTTATTTGATACATACTTCGCTGCTCAGTGGCTGTGGAAAAGACAAGAACAACAGAGAAAATAGTAGCCAGAAAGGAGCTTGTCTCCCACAGAGGACAGAAATGATATAGGGGAACAAAGTACTGACTTTATTTTTCCATGAGGTCTTCAACTGCCTCAGAAACTTTTTAAACATCTTTCTAGCTCCATTGGTTTTCTAGACAACCTATGAAGGATATGCAAGCTGATTATGTTACACTATAACAAAGGCTGGCAAAGTTAAAGAAAACATAAAATCATGAGCAATTTGTAAGGTAAATAACAAAATATCTGTGTATTTAAAGATACTCCACTACCACAACACTTGTAGACAAGTGGCCAGGCCTTTGGGGCTGCTTATTCAACATTTTCCTTGAATATGTGAATAGCAGGAGGTAAACAAGCCAAAACAAAACTGGCAGTTGTCGCTGGCAATGTTTTCCTTTTTATATAAATCTCAGATTTTACAAATTAATTCTTCCTATTTTTCTTGCCAATAGATAATTAATAGTAAGAGAAAAGATACGGACAGCAGTTAATAAGAGTTATTTGATGACCTATTTAAGAATGTTAAGTATACCAGTAGTATATTCAAAGCCAAGTTTATTTCTAGTGGAAAGTAATTGCAATAATAGCGTAATGTTAGATCTGATGTACACTGTTATGTTATCTTTCATTAATGAAATTGTAAGTGTTTAGCTTAAGAGATCTGCTGCCATTTCTGTAGTTGTCTTTTCAGTGAAGAAATGACTTCAAATGATGCCACAGAGCATCAGTAAATCAGCTGGGTTTTTATTTTAGGACTTATTAAAATAATGGCCTAATCATCATGGTATTTTATTATAAAAGCACTAATCAGGAAGAACGCATTTGCCATGAGTAGAGGATGTCATAGCACTTCTCTGGGATTTTCACTGTAATTCAGCTTTCATTACCTGGATCATTACGGCAAAGTGCATTTTCGGATACTGTGGTGCCATTACCAGAAGTACTATAGCACTTTCGTAGAAGATACTTTCANCTTCGCAGCTTATGAACCAGGTATTTATGTTTGTGTCACCCAAGACACACATGGGATACACTGTTGTAGGTAAAGCAGAAATTTGACTGTGAAAACAAGTACCTTCACCTTCAAGGGTGTGGCACAATAAAAAGTTAATTTTGTGATTAAGTATTTTCTGCTATTACACTTGCTTTCTTCGTTGAACTTTCTTCTCGCTTCAGAATTGTATGAAGGTACAAAAATTAAGGATCCATGCAGAGCACACTGAAAAGAAAGGATATGTAACTGGTCTGCTGCTTTGAGAGGGTATCTGTGTGATTTTCTCCTGTTAGCTGTGCTCTCCAAGTCCAGCATAGTAAATCAAAGCACAATGGGCTCTTACCATTCTTTTCCAGTTTGTTACTGAAGGATGATATTGTGTAGCTCTCCCTTGTATTACTCACACAGCCAGGTTCACTGGCCACTCAGTGTTTTCTCGGGACAGGACTAAACACTCTGACACGTTTAAGGCATCTCTAGTTCCATGAATAAATTAAAAATAAAATTTCTGTAAAGCACTTTTTAAGAATTTCCAGAATATTTTGGAAAGGTCAAAAATTTCATACAGAAATTGCTTCATATTTGTACTTACACAATTTTTCAGCAACAGCATGACTCTTTTCTTCTAAAATGATGGTCAGTGCCATTCGTAAGTAACATGGCCACAACAAAGACAAATCAAGTGGAATCTTTATCCCGAAACAACACTATCCTGTATTCCCCATGGAAAGGATTTATTTCTATATACTTATACTTCTATCCCCAAAGCAGAGTAGATAGGGATCAGGTTAGGAAAGGTAAAAAGAATTAAATCCCTGATAGAATTGAATATGGCCAGTCACATCAAGGGAAACAAGAAAGTCTTCTATGGGTACGTGGGTCCTTTTTAGAAGGAAAAGAGAAAGCTGGTCATGGGGGATATGGAGAAGACTGAGGTAATCAATGACTTTTTTGCCTAGGTCTTCACCGGAAAGGGCTCTAACCACACAGCCCAAATCACAGAAGGCAAAGGCAGGGACTGGGAGAATGAGGAACCACCCACTGAAGAAAACCGGGTTCACAGAATCACAGAATTATCAGGGTTGGAAGGGACCGCATCCAACTCCCCTGCTAAAGCAAGATTGCTTAGAGCACATCACTCGGGACGGCATCCAGGTCAGTCTTGAAAATCTCCAGAGAAGGGGACTCCACAACCTTCCCGGTCAGCCTATCAAAGGGCTCTGTCACACTCACCATAAAGAAGTTTGTCACTGGGAACAACTGAAAAGAGTCTGGCTCCATCCTCCTT
>VXBW01002489.1:85688-98300 GCA_013400375.1 Thinocorus orbignyianus
CCTCCAACTTGACTCTACTCCATTAATTGCAACCCTCTGAGTCCTGTCACACAACAGTTCTCAATCCACCTCATTGCCCCATCATCTAACCCACACTTCCCTCATTTTCCTAATGAGGATGTTATGGGAGACAGTCTCAAAAACCTTGCTGAAGTCAAGGTAAATGACATGTGCTGCTCTCCTCTCATCCAGCTGTCTGGTTATAACATCATAAAAGTCTACCATATTGGTCAGGCATGATTTACTTTTGGTAAATCTTTGTTGACTACTTCCAATGATTTCCCATTCTTTATGATGTTTGGAGATGACATCTAAAACAAGTTACTCCATTACTTTCCCAGGGACAGAGGTGAACTAATTTGCCTGTAGCTTCCTGGGTCCTCCTTCTTGCCTTGTTTGTAGGCTGGAGTGATATTTGCCTTCCTCCAGTCCTCAGACCCCTCCCCTGTCCTCCATGACCTTTCAAAGCTGAGGGAGAGTGTCCCAGCATCTTACAGTTCCCTCAGCACTTATGGGTGCATCCCATCAGAGCCCATGGACTTATGGGTATCCAGTTTGGCCAAGTGGTCTCTAACNTTGGCATTGCTCGTAAGTTACCAACTCCCCTTTCCAGAGATCATAAACTTTCCTTTTATTCTTGAGGTCCAGCCAAAACTCTCCGTTTAGGCAGGCTGGTCTTCTTCCCCATTGTCTCATTTTAGGGAAGCTGGGGATGGCCTTCTCCTGCTCTTTTAAGAGTTACTCCTTGAAGTACGACCAGGGTCTTCCTGGGTACACATGCCCTTCAGGACTGTCTCACAAGAGACACTCTCAAGTGTCGAGTGTCAAGTGTTCAAGACCATCTGAGGTACATGAAGGTGCACAAGTCCGTGGTACCTGATGAGATGTATCCACAGGTCCTGAGGAACTGGTAGATAACATTGCTAAGCTGTGATCCAACTATTCTATGATTCAATGATTCTAAAACGGCAGCAGTCCAGAAGAAGAGATTTTCATTGATTTTCCTCCTTAATTATATCCATGTGAGAAACATCATGCACTCTAATTAGACACGTGTTCTGTCTCCACTCACAAGGAAAACATTTTCAATGAGAGTAAAAAAATAAAATTATTAAAGATCAATCCTTCTCACCTTACCCCCTGCCCCAACCTCAGAGATAAATAAAGGCAAATTGGCTTGAGTGTTCAGGCTTTTCTCTAGGACTCCAATCAGTTTGTATATAATAAAACAACAAAGCTAAACTATGTTCTCAGTTAAATATTGTAGATGCAGAGCTGTGTTAAGCCCATTGGCAGATATGATGTTTACCACTTTCTGTACTGGGAACCCCTCTTTGGTGCTTTACGCTCACCTGTGTGGGGAAGTAATGCTGTTCTTTCCTTTATCAAAATACCTCAATGCAAATTTGCAACAGGAAAAAGACTTTTCAGAAGGTGATGTTTGTAGGCAACACTGAATACCGTAAGCGGTAAAGGCAGTATATTTTCCCCATTTTACAAACAATTAACACAAACCCACACCCGTAAAATTCATGGATGCAGGTAGTTACTGGGTGGAATAATTTTATGTTATGTGTGGAAAGGTTTGTGGTGTTGGGTCCACATAGGTCTTCTGTGGATAAAGACCAGAAGCCTGCAGGCTGAATTCCTATCCCTTTGGTGTGGCTCTGAGAGCTGGCTACCTTGCAAGGGAAAGAAAAAAATTCAAAATTATAATTACATGCTAAATTTTGGGCATTTATCTTGTGTGTATGGCCGTATATTGTCATATTACATAAATACAGCCTAAGAAAGCAGGCGGGTGGGTTCTATTCCTTCTTTCACAGCATATCTTCCTGACAAACATGTACATCTGACGTGTCTAGAGCCACACATGTCTGTTCCCTGACGGGCATGGAGGTACCCCCCCGACACTAGGCAAGGGCTGGCTGCCAACCCAAACATCTGCTGAGCTGCTGCCTCTCCTTGCTTGCCCTTCAGTTACTGTGCAGATGGAGGGGCAAGCCTAAAGAGCTGCTTCTCCTCCCCTCACATTCCTTCTGATGGCTGATGCAAGAGCTTTGTGAAATGCACTCCCCAGCTGTCTTGCTCAGACACATCACCCAGACCAGGATTTGGCCGTGGGACAGAGAAATGTACACAAGGGATTATTCCCTGGCACCTTTTCTTGGCAGCAGGGGAAGGCTGACAGCCCCAGCAGGAGCCTGTTGCCTTTGCTTCAGCAACGGGCACACTTCCAGCTCTCCACACAGTCCAAAGTCTCATTCCTTTCCCTGTGACCACTGCTGACATGCAGTGTTACCCCGGGAGTGGACAGGAGAGGAGCAAATCGAGGGAAGATGGTGATCCCTAAAACCTGGGTAATCTGAAGAATGCCTCTAGGAGGAGCTTGCTTATTATTTTGCGTCTCTCCCAGCTCTTTCCAGAATCCCTGAGCTGGGGCAAGCCCAGGCCTGTTGTTTAAATATATTTTGTCAGAATGAAACACCAGCTTTCTAACACCTGTTTGCATTTTCATAGGGACTAAAATAGGAAGGAAATATTATTCTAAATCAGCACACACATGGTCCTATCTCAGGTTGCATCCTTCCTGGGGGTAGGGAAGCACTCAGATGTTTTTCATCTGCTTTCTTTTGCACAGTGTGGGCTACCCCACCTTTTCCATCTATTACTGTCACCATCCCTTTTGGGGACATAATGGAAAGGCTATCCTAACTAATATTTCCATATCAGAAGATGGAAGACATTATTAGTATTAGAGCTAGCATAGCAGCCCTTTAAATAAGACTGGTATTTTACTGTCTGTGACTGCATTCAATAGTATTGTAAGAGACTTACTCTGCTATGAAGAATTTGTACTCTAGACAGATCTGAATGCATAAATATGATTTGGGAAACTGAGGCACAAAGCAGCACTTTCGTGTGTCCCTAGTGCTATGAAAAAAAGCAGATATGCAATTCTGCTAGCAGTGAAATAGATCCTTTGAGGAATAATTTTGTGCTCAAGGTGATGTTAGAATATGGCAGAGAGAGGTAAAAATAAATGTAAACATGTTCTGGAATGAGCACCGGTATTAAGTTCTGCTATGGGCACAAAATTATTCCTAGACTGCAGAGGGACAAGAGCATGCACAGATGAAAGGCTGGAAGTACACTAGGTTTCACATCCAGCTGAGGCTGAGGAGGGGGCAGTGTTGATTCCCCTGTGGCTCCTGAGATCAGTGGCACCTGGTTCTGGTGTGTTGTTGGGGTGAAGAGCCAAGACAGCAGTCTGCCAGTGCAGTGGCACCTCTCCCCGCTGCATCTGAACCTACTGCAGCCAGCAGGCAAAGGGCTTGTTGGGCTTCTCTTAGAATAAGACAACAAGCAAATACTGCTGTATACCAGAATACTGTTACTCACACACAGAGCAAGTAGTGCTATCATTTGAAACAAACCATAAATCTCATCAGTCACATATACCTGGGTCTCTTTCCCCTGAACACATTTTTGATGAGAAGGGCAATAATCCTTCTCCAGAGCAAAATCATACTTCTTCATGTTCAGGTTAGAGGTGAAGACAGCGTGAACAACTTGGGAGTCAGACTGCAAATGGACTTCCACCTGAATCTCTGAAATGGAAATTGTCTTGCTGTCATGGGTTAACCCCAGCCACCAACTAGAACCACGCAGCCACTCACTCACTCTCCCCATTTGCCATGGGGAGAGAATCGAAAGAGTAAAAATGAGAAAAAACTAGTGGCTTGAGATAAAAACATTTTCATGGGTAAAGAAAACAGCTGCATGCGCAAGCAAAGCAAAATAAGGAATTCATTCATTGCTTCCCATGGGCAGACAGGGGTTCAACCATCTCCAGGAGAGCAGGGCTTCATCATACGTAGCAGTTACTCGGGAAGACAAATACCATAACTCTGAACATCCCCCTCCTTCCTTCTTCTGCCTTGAGCTTTATATATTTAGCATGACATCATATGGTATGGGATATCCCTGTGGTCAGTTGGGGTCAGCTGTCCTGGTTGTGTCTTCTCCGAACTTTTTGTGCATTCCCAGCCCACTTGCTGGTGGGATGGTGTGAGAAGTAGAAAAGGCCTTGAGAGCTTAGCAACAACCAAAACAACCAGTGTGCTACCAACACTATTTCCTATCCCAAATCCAAAACAAAGCACTACGTCAGCTGCTAGCAATAAAGTTAAGTCCATCCCAACTAAAACCAGGATACTTGTTCTTCGACTGTTCTTTTTTCCAACCTTGCATGGCTGTGTACCTTCTGGACTATGTCTGGGAAAAGCACACCAAAGACCCTTCTTATCTGAGATTTCACAGGTTCTTTCCAGAGATAGAGAGTTTTAAATGTATTTGCATAAGCAAGCCAAGTTGGCTTGTTGCTGAGCAGTGATTTGCTATTTGTCTGTCAGGATTATAAAATCATTAACTGGTGGAGCAAAAGAAAAAGCAAAGAATTGATCTGTGCCAACACTAAACACTGATCCAGTTGAAAGTTTCCTCATTATTTTACTCACTGATAACGTACTAAATATCTTCCATAAAACACAAACATGAAGGAATGGAATAACAGAGGACTCATCTAAATTATATCCCAGTGCATGTAGCCATCTGGCAAATCACTTAAAACATGGCCTTGTCATTATCTACATTATGTTTTAAATCAGTAAAGGCTGTAAAAATTCAATCTAGTTGCACAGATCCACTCTGCTTCATCAATTAAACCAGTACAGTAAGTAATAAGTCATAGAGGAAATCTATTCTATCATTATATTGACAAATTATTTAGAGTGCTAGAAAAGGTCAGGGAGGTCATCTGGTAATACATATGAAGTTGAAAACACTTCTAGAAAAGTACACAAAGATTATTTTTTTTTTCCTGAGGGATCAGATGGTGTGGTGCCGAGTCAGATAATGTATTCATGTCAAAACAGGAGAGTTTCATTAAATTTCCAAAGTAGACAAAAAGTAGATGATTATCTGTGGGAAAAACAAAAAACCAAAAAAAAAAAAAAAAAAAAAAAAAACAAACCAACCAAGCAAGCAAACAAACAAACAAAAAAAAACCAGCAGAAAACCAGAACTAGTCTGAAGTAGCACTACATTGGTATCAAACCAGTGAATGCTGAACACATGAATATGAAGCTTTTTTATTTGACTTGGAAAATAGTCACATTCAAAATTAGTGTTATATTTGCTGATAAATTATAGGTGAATCATGAATGGTGCATTTTGCTTTGTTACACTGATAACAATACAAAGTGGTCATATTTTTGACGTTTTTAGCAAAGTATCCAGGCTGATGATGAAAAAGACCAAAAACTGAAGTCCAAATAAACTGATGTGTCTTTGTTGGTGAACCTGTAGTATAGTATACCATCTTATGCAACAACATCAGAGGTGTAATTCCGATAATTTCTGGCATTCAGACTTCTTAATTAATTATATGTATAAATTAAGAATTAAGACATTTTTACAGCCAAATTTAAACATTTTATGTGTCAGATACTAGCTTAGGCATTTTCACTCAGCTCCACAAAAAGATTATAATCAAAACCACTCCTCCACTGGTAGTTTTATTAGCATTAACCATGTGCTTTTACCTCAACCCACTGATTTTCCATATTGAGTCTTAGGACTCTTAAGTTAGGACTCTTAAGTTGTTTCAGCTGAAGAGGATGCTGCAACACCACATCTTGATTTGCTGTGAAGTCACCTGCTTCTACAGTAAGACTTTCCAAAACAAATATGTTTATTTGCTAATTTTACAGACAAGCCATGATGTCTTTAAAACCAACCTCAAATAATGTAGTCCCTTTCATGGACGTGCTATAGCCATATCTTTCAGTGCACGTGGAGCAAAAGACCGGGACTTGCCACCTAACTTCAAGCAGCTATGGCCCCTAGTGGACACATTACAGCCCACTGGTAACAGGTATAAGACAAGTACTTCCACAGTCAAGTAGCTCAGCTGAGACCTAAATCCCTTCCAGGGGCAACTTTCCTTTATACAGTGAGTACTGGGTGGCTACACTCCTGCTTTTGACAACGCAGGTGCCTAAAGCAGCTGGGATGAAGTTGAGTGCCACAAGGATGTTTCCTGACTAGGAGACAGTATTCAGTGGCATAAATCCTTTCTTTTGCCAGAGAATTGAAAGGACTCAGCCCACAGAGATGTTTTCCTTTGTCTGTGTTGCCAGGTTTGGGGCAGGGAACGCTGAAGGAGAAGACAACAAGCTCATAGAAGAAAATTAATTATTAACGTCCACATTACTGTAAGGGCTGGCAGAGGAAAAGAAAGCAGCAAGACTTGTGGCATACACTTGTGTTTGTTACTCATTGTGCAATCCTGACCTGGGGTGGCGCAGTCCTCCACAGACTTTTAGGGTCAGAAAGAGCAGAACTAGAGACATAGGAGTAACTGAATGGATACTGGCTGGCTATCTGCTTCTGGAGCAGGGAGGTGTGCTACAAGTGGTCAGAAATCTCTTCCGATGTGTGCCTAAGAGAGACCTCTCCACCCTGGCAGCACCATTTGTGGGAATGCAAGAACTGAGTCTGCTGCATTAGTCTGTGGTGAGCCACATCCTCCCCCATGGCCAGAAACACTAAATTGAGCTCTTGGCAAGGAGCAGATAACCCATCCCCTGCAGAAGCACAGTCTCAGAGGACATAAGGAGTCTGGGCAGGACTGCAGTTATTGCAGGAAAACTGCAATAGAATTGTCGGGCTGTAGAACTGCAGACAACATCAGTCTTTGCCTTTCTGTCTGTGGACATTCTCTGGGTTTTCCTGAAGGCTTTGGATTGCTGAAAGTTTCCAAGGTTATATATTCTGTTTCTCCTGCTATTTAGAAACTTTCTCGAGTGTTGCATGAAATCAGGTGACCTTCAGACCGTGTAGTCCCGTTCAACTTTCTCATCCCCTCCTTCTGTGAAGGTGTCTACAGTTAGTAGTACCAGCACTATCACAGTTAAATTAGGATTTGCTCTTCCCGCAAAGGTTCTTTGGGACCCTTTGGGTCACAGCATTTGTGATTTGAGAATTCTGGTGATGCTGTTCAGCTAGCAAGATGAACAATTAATTCTTTACTAATTACTTTCTAGGCTCACTTGATTTCAAAAGAAAAGAATTATTAGGCAGGGCCAAAACTCACGCTATTTTTATCTTAAGGTACGCAGTTCCTTGAACTTGATGGCTTTCACTGGGGTGGTTCCAGTGAAGCAATTCTCAGGTGAGATTATCCACATCACAGGTACTACAGACCCATGAAATGCAGGACAGCCCTCTCCAGTACATCCAGGGCAGTGTTCCGGGATCTGAGACCTAAAAATGAGAAAATTGCTTCATGATACTATATTGTACAAGGCAAGCAGAGGAAATTATCGCTGCAATAAGATTTCAGAAGTTATTTTAATGTCTTGTGGGTAGATGAGGATATCTGCCCCCCTTTGTCACTGCCAAGGGATGACACAGCATCATCGCTGGAATTTACTCAGCACACATTCATAATTTCCTGTCCTTTCCTTGCATAGCAACATGACCTTCCCTAGTCCTTGCTCAGATAGACCAATCTGCCAGTCATGTTTGGTCGTGGTCCTGGCAGGGACTTCTGCAAACAGGTGTCTTCTGGGAATCCGTACTTGTAGTGCATTGCTCCCAATACCTTCAAAATTAGCATTCAGATATTTGATATTTGAGTTAAGCATTAACAAAGAGGACCCCATAGAAACTAGAAGCAATTTGGTAATACCAACCAGCCACTTTAACCCCTCATAGCAATACTAACATGTAAGGATGCATTCCCATCTAAAACAAAAAGAATTGGCAGTAAGGCAAATGAAGTTCAGGGCACACAGGAAACACTGGCCTGCTGTGCCTACAGATGCTGTCAAGCAGTAGCTCCTGAGCTTTCAAGATACAGTTCTCTGTTTCACCCCAAAGATCGAGTTGAGCTCAAAGGCTAGACATAATTTGATGCTCCTTTGAAAGGCAGAGTAGCAACAACCAACTGCTGCATTTAGAAAGTGTTTCTCTCTTTGGTGTTTTACAGACATTAGCCTATCAGCTCTTGTGTCTCTCCAGGGAAGGAGGAAATAAAACATCCGTTCCAGGAATGAGGAAAATGAGAAAGAGGGGCTAAACACCTTCACATGGCTTACAGAGTTTCAGTGTCAGCAGAAGTTGTTGAATTCAGGAGGTTGTGTCACCCGCACCTGCACAAAAGCTGCTGGCCCACACCTTCCCCTCTCATCATGACAGCAATCCAATTGCCTCCTCCACTCTGTGTGCTTGCCGAGACCCTTGGCAGCAGCTTCATATTCTCAAGTATGCCAGTGGATGTGGTCATGCCATTGCTAAGATTATTTATAATAGCTACAAAAGCTTGTTCTTAGAGTGCTGGTAATATATATAGACATAGTAAAGGCTTATGAAAGACTAAGCCACACTAATAAAATGCAAAGGTTGTCATTTAGAATTGAAAATCCTATGATTTAAAGGCAGTGGCCAAATATTAGATCATCTTATATATTGTTAATAAATCAGAATAAGCAAGGCACACAATATCTACTGTAAAAGTTATAGCTCTTAGATAAGTCCCCCAGGGAGGGACTCTAAACTTTCTGTGCCAGGTAAACACCAATGCCTGTGTGAGAACCTCCTCCACATACACTGGCAGCTTCATGTATGATCTGACAGTGCTGCAATGGCTCATGGGGTGACGTTTTGTGGAGAAGGTCTTGCTGTCACCCCTCTTTTGGGTCCTTTTGTTCAGGTGTCTGTAGTCAGGAGCAAAGAGGCTCTGCAAATAGCAATTTTACAAGCACAAGCAAGTATTTACTGACTGGCACACACAAAACATATGATTTTATGAGCTTCAAGACAGAACTACACTCAACACCTCTCATAAGGCATCCAAGGAGCCCTTATTGACCCAGTAGACAACATCTGGGGAAAAGCTCTCACTGCCGTGACTCCCTGGAGCAAACCCTTGGTGTTGCAAACCCAACATCTTCCACCAGCTCCATCTATACCAAGGACTCCAAATAATCCAGCAACCAGCTAACCATTTATTTTCATCAGAAGTTTATTCCTCCTCATGTCAGTGTCTTTCCTCTCAAATTCTTGAGCTACATTGATCCTCTGCCTGTAATTTTAATTTTGTTATCCTTATTTCTTATCATCTGGAAACATTTGCAGAGGGCTTTGTCACAGGTCAGCAGCTTTGCCAGCAGTTTGAGCTGAGGTTATACAACCAGGTGGGAACAGAGCTGAGTCTCAGATCCCTGGACCATGAGGGGAATAAAGCAACATGGAGGGAGGTGCAGTGCCTTCTGTAGAACTATCACACCACAAGGTACAATCCATTCCATACCTTGTTGGAAAACATTTAGCCTCAAACATTATCCACTCTTAAACACTTTATTTTAGACTATGCACTGATTTACTCGCCCACAATCCAACTGAAGTCTGAGATTATGAGAGGGGTTAAGATCAGAAAATTTAATAGGAAAGTACAGCATCTGAGCAATTTAACAAAGTATTCCTGTACAGGTTCTAATCCTCTGCAAACTCTAGGGAAGGAGGAAATAAGAAGGGGATTTGTGTCTTAAAAACACAGAATACTCCTCAGCTGATGTATCTGTGCTTATCAATGACTTCTCCACATAGTATACTGCCAAATGCAACACAAACATTCATGTGAGCAGATTACGGTTTATACAAGTGCGACCTTTGGTGTTTCACCTGTCACAGTCTAGTTCCTGAGGTGCTGACATTTAATCTCTGGTCTTGAATCATTCCATCTTCTGGTGATAAGCATAAAAATCTTTTTATTCATAAACCCTGCCATTCCCACCTCCAACTAGGCACATCCTTTTGCCTTTGGGTAGCTAGGACATAGTGGTGACTATGACAATGGTCTCCAACTGGGGTTTTTAAGACATCCGTCCCGTTGAGAACTGCGTGCCTTATGTCTGATCATTCTTTCAGTCCTAACGCTATTTAAGTTTTGCAAATAACACTTAAAAGCTGTAGATTCGCAGTAATAGAATAAATTTACCAAAAGATCAAATATCAATTGCATTGTTAAGATTATATTTAATGATGAAGATTTTCCTTGGCTACTGCAATGATGTTGATTGCCTGTGATTCTAACTAATCAGTCCTTGTAGTATTCTTTAAGGCTGGCATGTCCTAGTGAGTTTTAGATCAGTATCTGTTCTGCTTTTAAGGCTAATGATGACTACAGGAGACACCTCTGACAATTGCTTTGGGTAGCCTGTTTTTTTCCCCCCACTATATGCAGAAATGCCTCCTCTTTGTCCCCTTCCATCTTCTGGTCTAACAGCCCCCTACCTCTAAAGACCAGCTGGAGGTGTTCTGAAAAGGAGCTTGGGGCATTTTTTATCTGCTTTCCATTACGGTCAATTAATTAATATTTCTATTAATTAAGAATTAATATATGAAATTATACTACTTGAATTAGAGCATTGCTAACTTCTATTTTTAACTCACCAGTCTTTTAAGACACAGCACTACAACTTTACACATCATATATTCAAGGATTTATGAACCAGACAGCAATCACATATTTTACTAACCTGAAAATCAGTTCACTCTCAGCACCACAGAAAGTCTAATCACAATCTCTCAGAGTCATAGAAAGTCTCACCTTGACCTCTTCATCTAAATGAATGACAAAACTGGAAAGTGAATTATCCTGATTCAGTAAAGTTTCTTTTACACCTCTGCGGTTTCAGAAAGGAGCATAATCACATCAATACTGCCAAATATTCATTAATTTCAGTGCTGTGCTGTTAGTTTTTGCTGTTTCCAACTAAAGTGTAGCTGTCTGCCTGACTTGACATGTTCCCTGATACAGTATTTCAACAGCAGAAACTGGTGCATCCCCTTGAGTTCCCACTTAATGCCTTCAAATCACAGGCTAAACTGTTCAAGTTTTCTAGTATAAGATTTATTTTACTCAATTGCAAAACTCCCAGGTGCACTCCAGTCAGTTCAAAAATGACAGAATATACTTGTCTCCTTTCAGTCAAATTAAACCAGAAAAGTTATAGAGTAGCACAACCAAAGCACACAGTGTGTGAGCAACCAACCAACAGTAAGATACGGAGTACAGGGACACTATTTTACATCCATGAGAAGTTTTCACTAGGTTTATTAAAGTTTTTTGCATATATTATGCTGGTTGTGTACAAAGTTTATGAGTTTGTGTGAGAGAAAAAGCAAACCAGACTTAGATCTTTTTTGGTGATCTTTAGCTGCTGGAGAAAACTTTTATACTGCCCTCAGTGTATAGACTAGAGATGGTTAGAAGAAATAAACCTCTCTGATCTTAGACTTTTGCGAAGTGAAAGAAATTAAGAAATGTGTTTATTCTCTAATTCTTCATCTGTAAAATGTGGATTACTGATAATTTTCTGATTTGGGTTTTTGTTGTTGTTTCTTCATTTTTTTTTAATGTTTCACTAGCCAGCATTATTATGATTTAGTCAGATAATTTACATTTATTTTGTCTTCTGCAACCATTTTTCCCATTGGTGAGCTGGCTATATTTGGTAGTGAGGCCTAGCTCATTCTTGCAGCAGCATGATGGATTAACAACTTGTCAAAGGCAAAACTTAGGATCTTAATGATGGCCTTCTACAAACAGTATACCAAACACTACCGGCCATATTTGACATTACAGTTTATGCCAGCATTCTTTCAAAGGAAATGCTAACTTCTCTGATACTCCTTTAATTTTTCATTTTTTTCCACTGTTATGGTGCTGACTGATGACTCCAGATAGCAATAGCCAGTGCTGCTGAAGATGCCAGAAGACTAGCAAAACTACGAGTAATGCAGCATGTTTCCCTGAAGGGAACATTATGCAATGAATTAAAAGTAGGACCTGGTGTGGTGCCTTTTTGTGATTATGCTCCAGGGCCCACTGTTTTCTGAGCTGTTACAGTTGTGTTGAAGATAGTTGTTATAAATAGACAGAAACTTTTCTGCAGTAACATTACCTCTATGTAGCTTAGGAATTCCATAAAATATCAGATTGATTCTCTGCAGATATGCAAATACGTGACTCCTGTCTTACAATGTTCTTGATGTCATGCTGCTGAGCTCTTGAAGGTACATGGAGCCAAATTGTGGTTCCAGTGCCTTAGGCAGCATGTATGGCTTTCTCCCAGGTGTGGTTGGGAGAGAGTTCATTTTCTTCACAGCAGCTGGTAAGATGATGTTTGGAGTTCTGAGCAAAGCAAAGTTGATAACACAATGATGCTTTATGTATTGCCAAACAGCTCTTGCATAGTGTGAAGGCTTTCTTTGTTTCTTTCTCTGTCCCTCCAGTGAGCAGGCTAGGTGGGAAAGTGGCTGGAAGGGGACATAGTCAGGACAGCTGACTTGAATTGACCAAAGACATATTTTGTGTCATATAACGTCATACTTAGCAATAAAACTGGGGCGGGGATTTTTTTCTAAAACAGATGTTGCTAGGAAACTCGCTGGGCGTCAGTGTGCTGTTGGGAGGTTGTCAGTGATTGCCTTTGCACTAGTTGAGGGGGAGGGTGAGTTTTTTCTTCACTTATTAAATTG
>VXBW01002489.1:98344-119958 GCA_013400375.1 Thinocorus orbignyianus
ACAGGCTAAACTGTTCAAGTTTTCTAGTATAAGATTTATTTTACTCAATTGCAAAACTCCCAGGTGCACTCCAGTCAGTTCAAAAATGACAGAATATACTTGTCTCCTTTCAGTCAAATTAAACCAGAAAAGTTATAGAGTAGCACAACCAAAGCACACAGTGTGTGAGCAACCAACCAACAGTAAGATACGGAGTACAGGGACACTATTTTACATCCATGAGAAGTTTTCACTAGGTTTATTAAAGTTTTTTGCATATATTATGCTGGTTGTGTACAAAGTTTATGAGTTTGTGTGAGAGAAAAAGCAAACCAGACTTAGATCTTTTTTGGTGATCTTTAGCTGCTGGAGAAAACTTTTATACTGCCCTCAGTGTATAGACTAGAGATGGTTAGAAGAAATAAACCTCTCTGATCTTAGACTTTTGCGAAGTGAAAGAAATTAAGAAATGTGTTTATTCTCTAATTCTTCATCTGTAAAATGTGGATTACTGATAATTTTCTGATTTGGGTTTTTGTTGTTGTTTCTTCATTTTTTTTTAATGTTTCACTAGCCAGCATTATTATGATTTAGTCAGATAATTTACATTTATTTTGTCTTCTGCAACCATTTTTCCCATTGGTGAGCTGGCTATATTTGGTAGTGAGGCCTAGCTCATTCTTGCAGCAGCATGATGGATTAACAACTTGTCAAAGGCAAAACTTAGGATCTTAATGATGGCCTTCTACAAACAGTATACCAAACACTACCGGCCATATTTGACATTACAGTTTATGCCAGCATTCTTTCAAAGGAAATGCTAACTTCTCTGATACTCCTTTAATTTTTCATTTTTTTCCACTGTTATGGTGCTGACTGATGACTCCAGATAGCAATAGCCAGTGCTGCTGAAGATGCCAGAAGACTAGCAAAACTACGAGTAATGCAGCATGTTTCCCTGAAGGGAACATTATGCAATGAATTAAAAGTAGGACCTGGTGTGGTGCCTTTTTGTGATTATGCTCCAGGGCCCACTGTTTTCTGAGCTGTTACAGTTGTGTTGAAGATAGTTGTTATAAATAGACAGAAACTTTTCTGCAGTAACATTACCTCTATGTAGCTTAGGAATTCCATAAAATATCAGATTGATTCTCTGCAGATATGCAAATACGTGACTCCTGTCTTACAATGTTCTTGATGTCATGCTGCTGAGCTCTTGAAGGTACATGGAGCCAAATTGTGGTTCCAGTGCCTTAGGCAGCATGTATGGCTTTCTCCCAGGTGTGGTTGGGAGAGAGTTCATTTTCTTCACAGCAGCTGGTAAGATGATGTTTGGAGTTCTGAGCAAAGCAAAGTTGATAACACAATGATGCTTTATGTATTGCCAAACAGCTCTTGCATAGTGTGAAGGCTTTCTTTGTTTCTTTCTCTGTCCCTCCAGTGAGCAGGCTAGGTGGGAAAGTGGCTGGAAGGGGACATAGTCAGGACAGCTGACTTGAATTGACCAAAGACATATTTTGTGTCATATAACGTCATACTTAGCAATAAAACTGGGGCGGGGATTTTTTTCTAAAACAGATGTTGCTAGGAAACTCGCTGGGCGTCAGTGTGCTGTTGGGAGGTTGTCAGTGATTGCCTTTGCACTAGTTGAGGGGGAGGGTGAGTTTTTTCTTCACTTATTAAATTGTCCTTATTTCAATCTATCATGAGATTTTCTTGCTTTTATCCTTCCAGTTCCCTAACCCACCTGCTGGAGGGAACTGAGCAAGCAACTGGGTGATGGCCTGGCTGCTGTGGTCAACCTACAACAGGCATCCACATAAGCTGATAGCAGATGGTAGCAAGGGGCTATTTTGGCAGAGGTATGTTGGCTGTCTGACTCCTTGGCAGAAAAAGAATCAAGTCATGAGGAGGTGCTAAGACCATCATCGCAATTGTCAGGTCCACCCTGTAGCAGACAAGCCAACTGCGGAGTCCCTGTTGTGTCCCACCTCTAAACAAGGAAACCACCTCTTTAATAAGTAAATACACAGAGCTTGCAAGCATCAGTTATGTTCCTATGATCCGTTTGGAGCTGCAAAATAATAGCGTGGCTAATTCTGATTCTATGAGAAATGTGGGTAGAACTGTTAAGATGTTTGGTTAACTTCCCTTCAAACTATGTAGTGAACTGGCACAGATACACCATTTAAAAAAATATATATTTTTTGGTAGTAAAGCCTAAACAAGTAAACTTCCTGAAGGACAACTCTCACCCAGGTGAAGACTGATGGGGGCACACCCCTTTCTCCCCAGCCAAGCCCACCTTAGGCATTCAATGTTGGCAAACAAGAGGAGGGTAGACTCTTCTCAGTGATGCTCAGTAACAGGAGAAAAGACAATGACTACAAACTGAAACATTCTGAGTATCAGGAAACTTTTTTTTTTTTTACTGTGAAGGTGACTGAGTACTGGCACACGTTGCCCAGGCTGCTAGTGGAGTGTCCCTCCTTGAAAATATTCAAAAGCCACTCACTTGAGCATGGTCCTGGGGCACTTGAGCGGTGGAGATAGACCAGATAACCTCCAGAGGTCCCTGTCAACTTCAGTAATTTTGTGATCTTCAACAGCAACCAGTGCCCAGAGGGATTGATGAGTATCCCAGTCTGCAGGAAAAAGTCCATATAAGTTGTGGAGTTACTGCCTACCCGAATTGGCTAACAATTCCATTTGACAGCATGCAAGTATAAAATACCTGAAAACAAGGTAACACAAGGGAGGAATCCTGCATCTCAGTGCAGGCCACCAGACTTTATCTTCCCCACTATTAAACAGTCCTGTGGTGAAAAGAGTTTTGTTTGGGATGGGGTCTTTAGAGACACATGTTTTTATTACGTTTACACAATGCTAAGTCACAAGTGATTGTTAATCGCTTTCAATAGCATGAACTTTGAGAACACTGCACTTGTGTTGATGCACAAAGTAAAATAATTCATTGAAATAAAAGGTCAGCTGAAAAATGTTTGTCTGTTCCAAGCCTTCTGTATTTGAGTTACACAGTTATTCTCTTTACTGTAGGAATAAGAATAATTATATTTCACTGGAGGCTGCAGCGTATTATCCATCTCTTTCTTTTATATTCTGGGAGAGATTATTTTGGGTTTTGTAGGTTTCTAAGGTAAAAGAAGAACACTGTGTTGTCAAGTCCCAAAGTTCGGCATGTAGAAGAATGCTCTAAATGAAATAAGACAAAAAGAGACCAGCCTGATGTCTGACAGAGGAAATGCTGTGAACTAGGGTGGCATCTTGTTGTTTGCCTCTTGGTGCGGATCCTCAAAACCAGAAATAGGGAAGGAAATCAGATATGTATATTTGTGATTTCCTTTGAAGCTTAAATTTGTGAAGTATG
The DNA here is from genome assembly GCA_013400375.1 of Thinocorus orbignyianus. Classification (NCBI taxonomy): domain Eukaryota; kingdom Metazoa; phylum Chordata; class Aves; order Ciconiiformes; family Thinocoridae; genus Thinocorus; species Thinocorus orbignyianus. The sequence goes on from VXBW01002489.1 coordinate 101,712, forward strand.
TGCTACCTTCATTTACACTTCCGAAAAAGTTTTTGCCAGTATTTTACAGCAGATACAACAGGCAACCAATGTGATCTTTTTCAATATCTTCTGCATAGATTCACACTGACACAGGCAGAGAGTGAAGCAACAAATCCCGCTGTTTTCCTGACTGGCCTTGACTTCTTGCATGACAAAATGCAGCAATACTTACAAAGGGTAGTATAATTTAGGCTGGAAGGAACCTCAGGAGATCATCTGCTTCAAGCTCCAACTCACAGCAGGACTACATGCCTTTAAAACACACAGGACACCAAAAACAGTGTTCAATTTACATAGTCCCCAGAGGAAGTGATTAATCCTATCAACCCTATGTTAGAAACAGACGAAGGTGATACAGCTTAACAACTTACAGGTGAAAGCTGCCCACATGTACCCTTGGTGTCAGCTGCATCTGCCAAGAAGAACCAACCATGAAGGAGATCAGATCTTGGCTTGGCTCAAGATCCCCATACACTGCAGTGGATGAAGTCACTTGTGACCTGTCTGTCCCTCTCTTTTCTTTGTAGTCTGAAGGGCATTGACACATGATATGCACCTTCACAGTGTAGTTTCAGATCTGAAGTTCATCTAAATGAGCTTAAAGCTCAATATGGAGAGCTAGTTTCAGGGTTACTCAGATAAACAGCATGGGTGAAGGACCTAAGTAATCTGTTGACTTGATTCTTTTGGAAGCATCTCTTTTGTCCAATAAAAGTTAAATGGCATTTTGTTAAGAAATCTCACAATGTTACCTGTGATTCTTAAGCTCCTGATGAAGGTACAGTACGTAATGACAACAGTCAGATCTGGAATAACATAATGTGTGAGTTTCAAAGTACCTCTATAATACATTAATTTATATTTCTATCCTCAAGATCTTGAATTGTTACAAATACCTTCTTAGGCAGCCGAAAAATATTTCCCCATTGACAAAGATAGGATATCCCCAAATAAAAAGATTTGTATCACTATGTGAAATTCCATGTGGCATACTCAGAAATCTTGGGCTTGTTTTCTTTCTCTTACAAGTATAAGTTTATTTACACCTCTGATTCACCCAAGAATGATATGCAACACAGAGTTTTTACATTTCAGTGGCCAGTCTTGCAACAAAAGTACTTTCCAAGAGATACTGAGAACTTCTTGCTTTCAAATGGTCTAGTAAAAAGAATTAGAGGCATGTGGGAAACAGAACAGGAGGGAGCTAAAAAGCTGCAGTAAATGTAAAAACTCACATTCTTGAAAGGATCTAACTTAAACTAACCATGAGGGAGGTAACCTTTGCTTGGAGAAGGGGATGACAATAGACACTATTTCAGTTAACAGTTTCTAAATATATTGATAAAACAAAAAAATACTGTAAGAATAACAACCTGCGCAAAAGAGGAAAGCAGAAGTGTTTGACTTGTTCCTGACTCACCCTTTCTTTCTTTGGCACTTTTCCTGTCCTCTTTATATTGTTTGTAGAAGTGATCCTCTGGTACTATTTCTGGTCACATGCTCTTGACAGCTTGAGTTTTTACATCATTCTCATTTTACATCATTCTCAGTGAAGTTTCTACCAGATTTTGACGTCCCTCAGCACATATGGGAACCCATAAAAGTTGAGGAGTGAAAATTTGTCTGTTCAGTGCTTGTCAGGACATGGCAAGAGTGTCCAGTCATTTTAAACAGCCAGGAAGAGGTGCCACACTGTCATACAACTGTTTTCCTTCCTTCCCAAAGATCCCAGAGTTCCCCCAGCCAGACCTGGGTAGGAGAAAGGAGAAATCCCAGAGATATTTTTAAAGCCAAGTCTCCAGCATGATCAGACAGGTTTGGTTTCTTTAAAATGAATGGGTGGAGACAGGGGAAAGGGAATCAAAACTGTTTTGGAATAATAGCAACCTCAACGGCCACAATGGAGTGCAGAGATATGTGATACACTGTGATTATTGCAGTTTAGAAGCTTCCTCTTCAGACCACTATATTTTTCACTCTTTTCGGAAACAGTATTACATTACAGGTGTTACAACTTTTCTTCAGAATCAGACTGGCCAGGGAACTGTAAATTTAAATCATGGCTGCCCTCAGGAAACCTGCCAGCCTGTAAACACAATGAAATGAGTGAGATGAAAGCATCTGAGTGAGAAAATGAATTTTAGGCATTCCACTGAAGTCTATTTAGTTTTTACAATCTGGCTCAGCATCTAGAAGTAACAGCTGGGGAGGACATACTAATTCTCAGTGACTAATGCTGGGAAGATTACCTTAAACTTGAAATCTTTACATTGGGGTTTAAGAGGAAGAGAAAATTTATTCCCTCAACATTTCTCATATTTTTTTTTCCATGCAGAAAGGCACAGTATGCCTTAAATAGCAAGCTTTCCCACTCCTGAAAGCTTATTTGATCAAACTAATGAAGTTTGTAATAAGGAATTTATGTTGAAAGGTGGCTGAAAATGTAAGCTGACCATAAGAGTAACTCTTCAGGACATCGATTGTTTTGCAATATATTTCCTTCCTTGGCATATTTGTCTGCTTTGAAAGGATTGTCTCATTTTTAAACGGGTCTCTCAGATGCTTTTACTCACAGTTCCAGCCTAGCAGGGGTAGGTGAACGTAAGAGAACAATGTGGGAACAATTCAGGATGTTTTTTTCATGTTTCTCCAGCTGAACCTGGGTAGAGGTTAATTTTAAGGCAACAAAACCTTCTAAGATACAAAATGATGTAATTCTTTAACACGTTTATCCTCAGCTCTGCCCCATCAGTATTAATTTTTGCACATTCCTGTGTGTAGTCTGAGCAAAATGAATGAAGCCAAAGCACTGTAAGAACATTTCCTGTCCAGACTGTAACAGACTATGAGGCTCATGTTAGCTCATTTTCACAAGGTTTCCAGAGAGCTTGCACAGATTTCAAAGACTGGAAGAGCATCCAAGACCAGCCCATTGCTATCTATGCCAAATGTTCCTAGCAGTGTAGTGACCTGAGGAGTCATCTGGATTCCTCTAACATCATTCAGACAATATTCATATCTGTTAGCTTCATTTCTTCCCCACTATCTCCCATATTCCCTAAGACTTTCCTGGACACTTTGCAGGGACTATTTCTTTCCATCTCCCTTATAAAGCTTCCTGTGAAGAAGGCCATGGGGTTTTGCAGTTAAGGAGACACTAGGCAACTGCAGAAGAAGAGGACAATGACTTCAGCACTGTGATTCCTTATTCTCAGCCACCAGGGCCTTTCCTTAGCAACCTGTTATTAACATTCCCACTGATTTTTTTATTTAATTACTATCAGTTAAACCAAGCTTCCACTGTCTAACAGAAATGAGACTAACACATTGTCTGTCAACCCATCTTCTCTTTCTCATCTGGAAGGAATAAACTGCTGCTTCATTTAGCTCTATCAGGTTCATTTTGACATAAGTGTGCTCAAGCAGCAGTAAGAGGTGCCATAGACATTAAAGTGGTGAGGAAACTCTGAATGGTCATTGATTGCCCTAGAAAACAGGATTCCCAACTACAGACCCAAATTTTGATTTTTGGATGTGTGTTGTTTGATGCTGCTAAACCAGATAAAAGAACCAGCAGATTCTTCTGCTACCTTCTAGGAATAAGCCCTGGATAGAAGACTGTGACTGAATAGGGTGTAGAGATGAGGTTATCCTACAGAAATTATTCAGACTGTCTACATATCGGCTGCTAGAAGGCAGCACTTGTACAGCACTGTTTTTCAGACTGTTACCGGTCTCAACACAGCCAGTCACCTGCTTTTCAGTTCAACAGGTCATGGGAACAGAAAGGTTGCAGTCATCTCATCACTCTTCAACTAAAATATACAGTTGATGGAGACTTTAGATAGAGTCCCAGAATTACTTCCTTCGTTACCAAAGTCAGAGGGCCTGTCCTGAGAGTCATGGGGAGGATCCTATGTGTGACTCGTAAGAGTCGCGGAGTGAAAGGAAGGTATTTACCAGTGAAAGCGAGTATGAAACACATTTATACTGAAAGTCCTTGCTGGTGGAGACCGAGGATGTTGTATCACAGCAGGAACTAAATGTGGTAGAGGTGTTAGAACTTGCACAGACGATTCGTACTGCACCAACTTCTTTGGTAGGTTGGACAAACGGATGTAGAGCCAAAAAGCTGTGATGGGCAACTGCCAAGCTTCACCCATTCTGTTTTTGTTCTGGCCCTGACACCAGTACAAAAATTAATCCCTTTCTGAACATCTGGGAATTTACCAAGTTTGAGGTACCCAGCTGTCCCTTGAATAATGGAAACCCTGTGGTAGGGGGAAAAAAAGCCTCCTGAGCTTTTCCTATAAGGTTGGTAGCAGGCAGCAGGTATAAAAAGGGCAAATGCCCAAAGGGTCTTTCACCTTTCTTTCCCATCTGATGACAGTTTCAGTTTTTCTGAAAAGAGATGCTGGAAATAACATACCTTTTTTTTCTTTTCCCTCTGAAAAAAGTTAGACCAATTAGTTTTAATCAAAGATTCCTAACTAAATGAATAATGATGTATCCCTCTAAAAGTCATGCAGACTCCAAAGTTTATAAAACAATTTAATACCTAATAATTTTATGTGTATACTTACAGACATAAAAGCACACAGAATTTGGAAACATTTGGTATATTCATAAATTAACGATGTCATTTTTAAGTGCATATATGAAGCAAGGACATATAGGCATATTACATGTGATAATAGTAACATTATATATATAACATGCTACAGAAATTAAGAAGCAGCAAAATGTTCTGCTTAGAAGTGTGTTACAGAGCAGTAAGAGCAATTCTATCCACCTATCCCATGTGCAGTACTGTGAGAGGTGAATCTGATTACCTCACAAAATCAGTTATGTTTTGTGATCATATTATAAATGGTTTTGATTAAGCTGTTAAAACATTCTGGAAAATGTCTTTGAAGAAATTAGTCTCTGAAGCATAGTATGTGCTTCTATAGAAGATTGTCTACTTTAAGGCTATTTCTACCAGTAATAGTTTTTGAAAACTTTAAAGAATGTTTTGAAGTCTTGTCCATCAACATGATGACAGGTAGACTACAGTGAAAACTTCAGGATTCAGAAAAAATGTTTTGTGAGTTTCCAACTAATATTTTATGTCACTGCAAAATACAATGAAAATCATATGACAAGTCACTTCTGTGATTGGGTCCGTGTCTTATTGTTCAGTCCTCCAATGGTAGCTGAGGTTGCAGCTTTCATGAGCTAGACCCAGATCCTCAGCTCTATTTCAGCACCTGATTCCTACATGGCACCAGGAGATACTATGTCAACAGTTTCACAGCCTGACCCTATTCCCTTCCAGGCAGCATAGTTCAGGCACCAAACTCTATATCCCAGCTCATATAGTCTCTTGGGTACAGTAATGAACACCGAGCACTGAGATTACATGCAGACAAGGACAGGCCAACTTGATCTACCCCTGGTTTAGAAATATCTAGGTCTCATATGGTATTCTGTATCTTCATAACAGCCTATAAGGCAAGTTCACTAAATAAACTTTCGGATAAAAACAATAAAAGAAAGCTAATAACATGATCAGTTGGTATCCATGGCAAATAGCAACATTTACAGACAAAGGAGAAGGGGAAGTTACCCACAACTTAAGCCAAATACCCACTTTCTAGCACAATGGTTCTTTAGCTCTTTTCTCTTTTAAGAATTAAATCAGAATTACGAAGTCACTGCTGCAAAGACCAAGTTCAATATTTATGTCTGTTTCCTAGGACAAGTGCTTTGAATGTAGAGAAAGCAAAAATATGTTTCAAATCAGCTCACTGCATGGTTCTAGCAAATTGTCTGTAAACTTGTGTTCTCTATTAATTTGGAGTAGTATGTCACATGGGCCTCTTTCACAGATAAAAGGGTTTTTTTCCTGTTCTTTGTTTCATGTCTCTGATTTCTAGATAATTGAAACAAGAGAAGCAGAGTGTACTTGGGACTGATACTTTCTAAGCTGCTTTTGGCTTCAATCCCTGATGCAAGGCTTGCCATTCTGAATTTTTTTTTTAAATATGTAACAAGCTGTTGGACTGATAAACAGTAAGCTGAGTGCAGTCTGAAAAGATTAAAAAAGAAAGAAAACAAGTCTACTCCAAATCCTTCACTGATATTGAAAGGATAACTTTCTTGTCTTATTCAAAAGTAATTCACTACTTCTGTATTCCCAGAAAACAAACAGAAAGGTGTCAGGGGGACTTCAGAAAAATTCCAGGGTAAAGAAACTTGCTGCCCTCTCCAGTACTTCAAAGAAAGTGTGTCCTTGAAATGTGCATCTCATGCATCCACATTTAATTATCTACAAGGTTGTTCTGATGCAACTCAGTTCAGGTTAATTTCTGAGCTCCACCAAAGAATTCTACTTCGTGTCTTTGGGCAACTAACTTACAGGTCTTGGAGATTTCTTTCTCAGTTAATTTAGTGGGGAAAAAAAATAAGTAACCTAAGCCTGACTTCCAGCATTTTCTAAAAAATTACTTATTGCTGGTTTTACTTCTTTAGTAGTTGTATCGTAGCCATGCCAAAGGTAACAATCAGGCTTGGACCCAGAGCTTCAACAAGGCCAAGTGCCAGGTCCTGCACTTGGGCCACAACAACCCCATGCATCACTACAGGCTTGGNAGGTTGGAGAATAAATTTTATGAAGGAGCTGGGATTGCTTAGTCTGAGGAAGCGGAGGCTGAGGGGAAGCCTCATTGCTCTCTACAACTACTTGAAAGGACATTGCAGAGAGGTTGGTGCTGGTCTCTTCTCACAGGTAATTAGCAATAGAACAAGAAGGAATGGCTTCAAGCTGAAACAGGGTAAATTTAGGCTGAACATTAGGAAGGAAATTTTCACAGAAAGAGTGGTTAAACACTGAAATAGGCTGCCTAGGGAGGTGGTTGAGTCACCATCCCTGAATGCGTTTAGGAGTTGTTAAGATGTGGTGTTGGGGGATATGGTGTAGCTGAGAACTTTGTAGGGTGGGGCTGAAGGTTGGACTCAATGATCCCAAGGGTCTTTTCCAACCTGAATGATTCTATTCTATGACTCAGATTCAAGAGTTGATTTGAGTTCTATCCATGCAGATGGTAGTCCATTCTTGCACAATATACTGTGAAATAATGTTCAGCAAACAAAATTGATAAGCTTGCCATTGTTTGAAGCAGCAAATCAGAAGCACTAAAACACTGATTTTTAATGGGAGATTCTAGTCTTCTTAATGTGAACCACATGTAAGTGTCAGAGAATTACTTTTTCTAAGCCGTGCAAATTCTTCCAGTTTGCATGACACCAAAGAAAAGGCAGGTGGACAGAAATGCCAACACCAAAATATTCAAACCTCAGAAAATGCCAAGTTTAAATGTGGAGTGAAGATTTAGGCTTTTTATTGTTCTATTCAAACTAATATACTGTTTTCTGAATGAGGTGTCATTAATAGGTTTGTTTTATATGAGCAAGATGAAAACGTCCATTCAGAAAACAGGGTTTGTGAATGTAAAATCATGTGTTTTCTCCTGAAAGTTTTCCTTAAGAAACTGCTTATCTTTCAAATTCTAGATCTAGTTCCACCTGAAAGACAGTTTGAAAAACTTTATGCCCAGCACTTCCTATTCTACTCCTTGCTTTTGGAGTTGCTAAACAACAAAAGACTCCACAAGTGTGTACAGAGAGAAGTGTTTAATTTGGCCTGAGGGTTTTCCAGCTTTGCTGAACATTTTGTTCTAAGTGTTCCTCGGTTGACACTGGACGTGTTTTCTGAGACATACAGTAAGAATAGCTTATACTGCCAAAGTGACATAGTGCAGGAGTAGGAAACAAAAGGTCTCAGAACACAGTCCCCTGGGGCAGATGTGGGCTTATGTCGGGATGGGTGACCTTTCCTCCACGGCCGGGACGATCTCCTCTGGAGCCACGAGATGGCAATGTGCACTACGCAACTTTCGGTACCTCTTAACCGCCGCCGCTGAGGCTACCAGAGAAAGTCTGTTTTTTCACTACATATACTTACTACCTTATTAATTGCACGTATAGGGGTTACCCAGCTGGGTGTCATAACGCCACCTCTGCTGTTATGAGTTAGGACAGGAAATTGGGAGTTTAGCCTGGTTTTGTCCCTGAGTCCAGTAGGATGCAGGACAATGCTACGAGCAGGCTGTATGTTCTTTTATCAGTTTTAACATTTTTCAGTTGATTTACGCCAGCAGATGTATGTCCACTGGTAACAGACTTTCTTTTTCTACCTCTGCAGTCCTCCAAGAAGTCCATGGACTCCTACTACAGATTACAGATCACAAACTGAAAACCACAGAGCCTGAGAGAGGCAAAGGAACTTTGTATGAACAAGTATGCACTTCTACATAGGAATTATCCTGTCATCTTCCCATTCCATTAGCAAAGGAGAATAAGGCCCTAATTCTCATTTCATCTCTGCAGGTTTAAAGCAGGCTTAATTCTGCCTATGTCACTGTTGCTGTGCTAGTGGAAACTTGGTGTCAGGTCAAAACTGAGCTCCAGATAGTCTGTCCCTCAAGACAACCATGAAAGGATTTTTAAGATATTGATGAACTCAAACTAAAAAATAAGTGGCTTTGATTTGTAAGTGTAGTCATTGCTGAATGCCAAGAATAACAAAAAAAGGGCCTGAAATCATGCATTGCAATGACTTTTCTGTTATGTGAAGCCATCAGTTGCATTCTAGCACCATCATATGAGGAAAAATGCGTGAAAGGCTACACCTTCTAGCAAAACAGGTGGAGTTGCCACCTCTGTCAGAGCTACACGGAGCCTCAGCTCCCCACTTCCAACTCTAAGAGAACAGTTAAAATCAATGTACATGAGTTTAACCTCACAACAGGAAAGCAAAGCTCCCAAATATTAGGGGTAATGGTTTTAAATTGGAAGAGGGAAGATTTAGATCAGATATTAGGAAGAAATTCTTTGTTGTGAGGGAGGTGAGTCACTGGAACAAGTTGCCTAGAGAATCTGTGGCTGCCCCATCTCTAGAAGTGTTCAAGGCCAGACTGGATGGGGCTTTGAGCAATCTGCTCTAGTGGGAGGTGTCCCTGCCCATGTCAGGGGGGGTGGAATTGGATGTTCTTTAAGGTCCCTTCCAACTCTAACCATTCTATGATTCCATATTACACATATGCACTAATTTCTGCCAGGATGTGAAGATTTCCTCTCCATTAAGTGCCCCATGAAACCTGTTTAGCTTCCTGATGATCGTAAGTCTTCTTAGCACAACAATCCTGGTTTTGGAAGACCACATTATTTATTACACATATCTTACTGCCCACTATGATTTCTGTCCATCTTTACTAGGAAACTGCTAATAAAGTAACCATAAACTCAATTATTGCTCTTCCTTACTGAAATATTCTTTTTATGACCACAGAGTGTTCAGTGTGCAGAGTTTTTAACAGAAAGATCAAAACCCAGTCAACCAGTTCAAGAAGTGTCTGGAGCACCAGACCACATTGACTGCCTTGCTTATCTGCTCAGGTCTCTTGGGCTTCCAGCTCCTAGACCCAATCTGTGTTGCATCATTGCTTCTGGCACCATGCAATGGAGACATACTCTCAGTTACTTGCAGGCTTTGGTTATCCATTTTTCCAAGTGCTTCAAAAGCTTTCAGCTAGGTTTCCAGGAGGTTTCCTTGTTTCAACTTGCATATTGGTTGACCGTTCTCATTTTTTGTGGTGGTAAAGTGATGCATGTGAATACTCACACTCTAACCTGGCACACACTCTCAGGCAGACCCACCCAGTGTAATCAGCAGGATGCTGTTAGCTTAATTTATGCAGTCCAGAGTGGTGGTGTAACTATATCAACTGGGAAAACTACTGTTAAAGTATACAATATCTCTGTAAACACAGCTTAAGCCGATTGGGTGTTTGCTAAGCTCCACTGTAGCTACAAAGACTGCAAGGTATAAGGGGCCACTACTCACTTAGATGAAAGCAAGGGAAATAATATTTCTTTTATAAACACTTTCCAGTGTTACGGTCATCTGTCAAAACAGTTGGTGTTTTGGGAAATGTATATTGTCTTAAAAAGTGCAGCACTGATTTATTGACATTGTTTACCTGTAGAAAAACAACACTTACTTGGGAGGAATTTACATTGACTCATTGATTTTCCAGTTTTTAACGGTGTTTACCACATCTTAATTTAATTTCTTTACCCTCATTAGCTTGCTCACAACATTACTATCGTAACTAGTACATGATCCTACTTTGAATTAAGTAACAAGCTATGAACATCCTGACTGATATTTAACTGATCAGAGTTCAGTTCAGAAACTGCAGCCAACAGCCTTCCACCAGTTAGTGTCATCGGCAATCCAGAACTTGGATGTAGGATTAAAGGATATAGTAACAGCAATATAGGTCAGACTGCTGAGTTTCCTCTGTGATCACATGGGTTTAGTTACAAAATGGTTGTGTTACCTGAAACCTGCTTAAAATGTTACATTGTGTCCTCAAAAGGTGATTCTGCCCTTGATAAACGTCTTTGAAGACCAGTGGTGAACTTAAGAGGATAAAATGCCTGTTGTGAGCCAGCCAAAAGGTGAGCCTAATGCTGTAGCCTGTCTCTGGCAGAGAGAGGCAGATGCCCAAGGAATAGTGTAAGAGCATAGCAAGAACTATATATGACAGTATTTTTCCTGTCTATGCTCACTTGAACCCTGTGCCACCCTGATCTCAGGTTGTGTCTTTTTATTCCAGTCCTCCTTTACTGTTATTTCCCATTACTTTGGCCAATTACTTTCTGAAATCACATATGTTCTTTGCTTCTACATGTCTTACACCAGTCAAGTCTGTTTCCAGAGAGTGTCTTGTTTTAAACTTTTTCTTTTGATATTTAAAAGTACACAGGTTGGGTGTGATGAGGAAATACACGCACACATTTGGGCATGGGGTAAAAGCAGGACTCACAGTCCTGCCCTGTATGATGCACAATCACATGTTGACCACCAGACTGTAGAGGAGGAATAAAAGGCTGTTTCCCTCTCTTTACACAGTGTGTGGGCCAACTGATGTGCAGGTTTCTTGACAATAGTATCAGACTCCATCATTTCCCCTGAGTCACCCAATTCTTGCCCTGCGCAGAGGAACTGGCAGATGTTTGCAGATTCTGTACAAGGGTGCTCTGTATGGCACATTTCCCACAACGCTGAGATAGAACATCTCAGCTGTGCCCAGGCTTTCTACAGCAGTAAGGACTAGGCTCGCTTTTGATGGAGGTTTATATACTGTACATACTGTACATTTTTTGTGAGAAGAAATGTATTTCAGGGTTTTGCTTTGATGGCAGATCAATGTGAGCATTTACGCATTTTATGAAGTGTGGTTTTGGAGTCATTTCCATTTTAAAAAATTCCCTGTGCAGTTGAGTCCAAGAGCATGAAATAGAATTAACACCAATATTAGCTGCATGGTTGCTTTCATTAGGGCTGCTTTTTGAATGCTAATGTTACCTGACCTGGAAGCAGCTGTTACCAGTAAATGTAAATCAAAAGCAGAAAAATGAATTCTTTTACACAATAGGAAAAAAAATCCTTTTCTTCTTTTAGGATAGAAAACATTTTTCCTTTCCTCTAAATAGTTCAGTCATATTATTATTATTACACAGTCATGGCTACACTTCTCACTTTCCTTTTCTTTGTAAGTTGGACACTTTTATTCCTGCAACTAAGTATTTTTGGGTATTGATGACAATGACATAGTAAAGAGGCTAAGCTGAGCTGAAATAGATGAGATCTGTTACACTCATTCTGATTTATCTGGCTCCTTTGCTGATTTGCCAGCCTGAAATCTTTGGCATAGTTTCAGACCATGTCTCTGGCAGNAGTGCCACAAAGTAAAATCCAGAAAGTCTTAAATCCAACACTTTTTCCTATTTTCCCTGCATGTCTAACTAGGGGAGCAAAGCGAATTGAGAAGGGAAGATAGTTTATATTAGTTTCTCGACCTGCAGCGACACACTCTGCTGTTCCCACACAGAAGTACCTTAGAGCTGCTTTGGAACTCAAGCATCTGGATGCAGCAGTAGTTTATGGGTTATGTCCTCTACTGAAATCACTGTTATAATTACAGTCACACAGATGTACTGAGCTGTCTCCAAGCTTTGTATGCCAGCCAGTCCTAGCCAACCAGGCTGGGGCAGTGCATGCAGACACGTTGACCCAGTGGTTCAGTGATCTTGCTAAGGACTGTTCCCACTCCTGCTCTGTTGTTCATGGGTAGGTACCATTCAGGTTTGATAAACCTCCTGCTTCTTGAAGCAAGAAAGAGTTTTGTCCATCTCATCAATGGTTTGATCCACTGACTTATCTTTTTGTCTCCATTTCTCACACTAAACCAAGAAATAGCTTTTTCTGCATACTCTGAATTTAACACACGACGATGAATTCCATTACAAAGTATTCTCAGCACAAGCAAAAAGAGGGTGGCTCTTTAGACCAACTGGTGTTTTGGGAGTATGGAATGAATAGAAGACAAATGTACAAACATTAGGTGTATGAGCCATTCCTAAGACCAGTTATTTTTTCCACAGGCACCACATACTTCTGGGAGCCATCTGTCCAGTGGGAGAGCTCTGATATTTTTTCACTTGGTAGCAATTGCAATATGCAAAGCTAAAAGAAAAGGATGTTATTCTTTCACCTTCATAACCCAACATAAGATAACTTGCATGGATCTTGATGTACTTTTACTTGTTACTGTTTGATAGCTTTTCAACCTGGTCATGAAAAAAAAAATAAATTCAATACAAACTTCTAGTTAAATTAAAGAATAATCCAAAAGAACAGAGTTTAGAGGCAATATGGTCTGCACCAAAAGTAATATATTTTCCTTATTAAGACATTTTGAGAGAAAATCAAACAGAAATTATTAATAAGATATTCTCCTTAAATGAAGAAACAATTAATGATAGTAAAATTGTTATTGACACAAATATAAAACTGTGTTATCCTGAGAAATGTCTCATGACATACTATACTAATAAATAACTTACCAGAGCTCTGTTCCCATAGAGGAGGAATATTCTCTTACAAAACATAATGGATCCAGTAAAATTATTTCTAGATCTATCTTAGAAAAGTACCTAATGCACAAGAAAGTCTCACAATACAGATCCTTTGGCCTACTAAAGGAACTAAATGAGAAAGACTGCAGATAAACCACATGAAGGAAGGTCAGACAAATGCCAGACTTTATTCAAGCAAAATCATCAACCCAGTAATGTTTTAAGAAAGGAATTTGGGGTCCATCCTGAGGCCCAAGGACTGAAATAATACTCCTAACTGGACTGAGAAGTTCACGTTCATTCTTGCTAGACTTTTGGTGGAAAAAACACCTGTATCATTTGGTGGTGCTCAGATGATTCATTTACATTTTTGGAGTTATGTATGACAGGGAAAGGATAAAAACTTCCCTTTAGTAAAAAGCAAAACTAAATACCGCTTACTCACTGAATAGTTTTTGGTCCTTGGCAACCGTTTGATAAACCGTACAAAAGCTACACAACAGAAAGTCTGTATTTTTATCACAAAGAAAACTGGAATTATTTTGGGAAAAAAACAGAGACATTGACCATAAGTAATAAAGGGCAGAGGCATCATGTCAAATTCTGTTTAATCCCTTTTGCTCCTTAAAACAGGTTTTACATAGTACATTTTTCCTAACATATTCCTGTGAGCAGATACTGTATCCTCCACCTAATTCTAAGGTATATGACAGCTGTAGGCACAGGGAAAGTTTGTTTACAGGAAACAGCTTTTTGTTGCTCTCTTTTATTGGTGTTTTTTTTCACCCTGTCTGTTTTTAGTGATCATTGAAATCTGATGATTCAGCAAGCTTACATGTCTTACTTCTTTGCTTAATTCATATGGACAAGCACAAACTGCCGTTTCTGAGTAATAAGTTAGACATTTCCTATGAAACTTTCAATACAAATCAATTAATATAAGCTGTCTGGGAACAAAATTATTCATTTTTGAGGGATTTCTGACAGAAACTACTGATTATTTGGCCTCAATTCAGCCAAGTACTTAAGAACAAACTTTGACAGGGCCACTTTCACTCTTGGAGTTAATTTGGATCACAATTTACCTTTCATTAGAACAGAGCAATTAAGAAATCTCCTTAAAGCATTTTAGGAGAAAAACAGTTNTCATATATGCTTTATGGGAAAAAAAGACAATTGTTTAGGAGTCCAAATAAAAATGTCAGATGCTTTATCAGTTCATTCAGCTTCTAATTTAGAGGGTTGTTGAACAATTAGAGTACTACCTGTCAGGCAAGCAGTCTAGGAAAGTCAAACAAGGAAAATTTGTTTCCCAAACAGGCTGAGAGAATGAGAAGCAAAGGTAGTCATCTGGTTTTCTGTCTCCTGTGGCCTAGAGCTGCCTTTTTCACTAAATAAATCCCTTTCCTTTTGGGGAGAATATGATCTTTCAATGTCAGAGAAACAATACAAGACAACATTGTTGCTCTAAATATACCAAACCCTTCACTCAGGTTAGGACCATATAAATTTTCACCTTCCAGAAGCAGGAGATCCAGAGGTCAAAGGCAAGGACATGTCAGCTCTGGTGGCAAAACCATGGCCACTTGAGTGCACATATGTACTTTTTTCTCTGTGGCATTTTTCTTCCTGGTTATGTCTCAGAGACCACTGTCTGTGTGCCTTCTCCCAAACAGTAGCAGTCATTAGTTCCAATAGACGCACCGGCATCAATATCCTATCTGAGACTTAATCTTTGATTTTGCCTTTGAAGTTTGTGACTGAAGATAGATTAATCCACTTTTTTGATGAGAGGAGGGAACAGCAGAAGATTCTTCATTTCAAAGACAGTGTCTATCCAAAAATCTCAGTGCCACACAAGTGGTGGGAAAGCCTACAAGAAATGTGAAACACTGAAGATGTCTTACCTACTCTTGCCACCTCTGTTTCTTTGCTCCTGACCTCTTTGGGATTAGCTGCTTAACCAGCACTTATTACGTATTTAGATATTTATGTTTATATAAAAATATAAACATTTCATATATATATTATTTTTATAGGTGTAACTATATAGCTATAAATATATACATATATATACCTCTGTGCATCCACCTGGGGAAAATATAAAAGGATTTGAGGTTCTTCTCACTTGCCACTCCTTATCTGAACGTGTTTCCGTCTGCTCTACCTTCCGCGGGGCCCTTGTCCCTGAGCAGCACCTGGCTGAACACTGCCTGTAAAACCGGCTGGGAGCAGGCCAAAACACCCATCACTGTTCAGTGAAACCCTGGCCCCTCTCCCTTCAGTTCCTGTTTATATGGTAATTGTGTGTGCAAGACTTCGTCCTTCCAACTTTGCTTTGCCCTCCTCTAAGTCAGATTCGGGGGAAGAAAAGGGTCTCACTGGTACGAGTGGAGTTCTGTCACATGTCACATTAATTCATATATCTCTAGAGCCAGAAGGGTCCGTATGTTCTTCTCTCCTGATCATTATGGCCCATTAAATACCACCCCGCTGCCACTATGGCTTGCAGTTGTATTAGAGCACCTCTACCGGGAAGACACACAGACTTGATTTAAAGGTTGGGACCGGCAGACAGATCCACCACAGGCCTCCAGAAGTTTGTCACAGGGGTTAATTCCCCTCCATAGGGAGTTTGTCTGGCTTCACTTCCACATCATTCAGCCTTCCAGTACCTGAAGGGGGCTACAGGAGAGATAGGGAGGGACCCTTTATCAGGGAGTGGAGCAATAGGATGAGGGGAGATTTTAAATTGAAAGAGGGGAGATGTAACCTCATATCTAGATTAGATACTAGAAAGAAGTTCTTTACTGTGAGGGTGGTGAGGCACTGGAACAGGTTGCCCAGAGAAGTTGTGGATGCCCCATCCCTGGAAGTGTTTAAGGCCAGGCTGGATGGGGCTTTGAGCAACCTGGTCTGGTCGGAGGTGTCCCTGCCCATGGCAGGGGGGTTGGAACTCAATGATCTTTAAGGTCCCTTCCAACTCTAACCATTCTATGATTCTATATGTAAAAGCAACACCTGTTCAGCAGCAGGAACAAAAGAGATGTACATTAGCACTGGAGACCCAAAGTGCTTTGGGAAATGGGCTGCTTGCCTGGGAAGGACAGGTGAGAGTAGGAGGGATTCAAAAGAATACAAAGGAGAAGAGACAAGGACAGAAGGGAAAGGAAACAGGAGACCAGAATGAGGGGGCTCTAGGCTGAAAGCAGCCTTCACACGTAATTAACGAGATCTGGTTTAGGGGCAACAGAAAGACCTGTTCCCCCTTCCCCTGCTCATTGCAACAGCAACATCAGAAGGCCAGAAGGCCCAGTACCAAGAAAGGACATAAACCAGCTAAATCTGATGTTTTAAACATTTGCCATTACAAGAAAGAAAAAAAAAAGAAAAAAAAAAAAAAAAGAGGGAGATCAGACAACATCTGCCCAGTGCTCAGATCTTATTCTGGCATTCTAGTGCAGCTAGGAATTATTTATAATAACAGCTAAGGAGGCTTTTTAATGATAGGTATGTTATTCCTTGGGAGAAGCAGCTCTGGATCTCCCTGAGCCTAGCACAGCTTTTTCCAGGCTTCCCTGCCAGCGTCACAATACAGTGTATCTGTCTCAAATTGACACTTTATTTTATAGTTTCGTTTGATACTTTCTCAGAGTTCACTTGGAACATAGTTTTCCTGATATTTTTCATGCCTCTTTTTTGGCATAATAACATCTAATAAGCATGCAAGGAAGATGAGGGGAAGGCAAATAAAATACTATCTGTTTAGTACAAATTACTTGTAGAAATCAAAAGACTACAAGGTATTTTTTTTATTTGGGAGACTGCCTTACAAAACAAATGTTAAAAGCTATGCATCAGACACAGTGTCAGACACAACACATGATTGTTGCAGGAGCTATTGTTAGCAAGTTGAAATCACGTATCGCTTTTCAGTTTAAAAGGGGGAAGTATCAAATGAACAGCCAGAAACAAAACTTGTCAATTTTTTTCAGAAAGACACTATTCTTCAGTCACTAAATAAAACTAGGTGATTAGCTTTCAAAGGGATGGGTTTCCACGGTATATAAAAAAATATGTATATATATATATATTTAAAAAAATCAAATACTATCTAGTTCCTTCAATGTCATAAAATCACTCTAAGGACTGAAAAGGGGGGCCTGCTACAACAGTTCGTTCTGTCACAAGACAATAACACATTTTCTAACTTCAAGGACTAGGAGTGTGACAGAACTTTAGCTGTTTCTTTCTCAGGAATGTACCCCCATCTTAGTGCAGCTGTAATTGCAGAAATGTCAGTTTTAGTGCTTTTGTGACATCTTGTTGCTTTTATCGAGCAAGATGTTCATGGCTCTGTAGACCACTTGTGTTCAACAACAGTTACTATAGCCAGATGGTGGAAAAGTTTATGAGTAGCATTTTTATCAGGACTATCACATCTGTTTTTCAGGGTAGCACCTGAAGAGATGGTACCTCTTACATTATCCCATACACCCCCTCCTTTGAAATGTTACTTAGAAGGACAATTTCATCATTAACTGTAGATAAATTGTTTTACTCTGAAAAGGCATGTACACATCTATGTATTACACCTTGCACAATACGAGAGACACTAGTAGTGGAAGGAACACTATAATATGTGACACATGTTTTCTCCAGTAGTTTAGAAAACAAAACTTCTGAAACCACCACTAGTTCTGTTTCCTAATAAAGACACATGAGGCCAGCTTTTAATCAACTCAGCCTCATCATTTACATCAGGCCTACAAGAGTTCGTGCCTTCATCCCTGAGGAATGGTGCAGCACAGCTTTTGTGTATGGAAAGGAGAAGGCTTAGATTGAGATGGTGACTATGAAGGAGGAAGAATGGAGATGCAGGAAGCTGCATAACCTCAGGCTGTTGAAATGCCCTCAACTTGTCAGCAGGGGCTTGCATTTGTAAATTCCAGTTATGGGTGCCTTTGCTGCCTTTTAATCACAGCCAAGAACAGGAATGTTTCCAGCAACTGTGACCTGACTGTGGGCACTGATTTAGCTCTGCTATACCTTCAGAAGAGAGGTGTATGTTTTGGCTCAAAAGCAAGCGTACAAAACCATAGCATCAGAAAAAAAATTAATTACTAGTGATGATCAGACTAGTAATAACAGCACTGACAAAGCTGTTAATATAGATCAGCACCTGCAGAAGACAAAA
>VXBW01002489.1:125264-193641 GCA_013400375.1 Thinocorus orbignyianus
TAGGAAATCCCTGTGACACTTCTTCTAACCGCTGGTGTAAGGGGAAGGGAAAGGTTGTGCTGGGTGGTGGGGCTGAGGCATTCCTGTGCCTTCTGCACCCACAAATGGCTGACACTGCCCGCTGAGTGTTGACTGGGAAAGGCAGGGCAGATACCTTCAAACCACATACCTAGATGGTGTGTATTGTTGGTGAGGATATTGTGGACTAAAATTCCTGGAGGAGTACTTAATTTCCACAGCTGAATCAAAATATTAAGTTCAAAGTTTTAAAGATAAATGGTTCACTTTGTGTTGAAGAGGGTTAATTCACTGAGGAATTTTGTGTGGGTTTTTTTCTCTTATTTGTTAAAAAGATAGACTGAGAATAAATCCTGAAGTGCTTGGAAGGTAAAATTTACATAGTGTATAATAGTAGCCATGCAAAATTTAGGCCTTATAGGCCAAATAATATAGAAGCTGTGACGATTCTTCATGTAGTGAAGGTCAGTGTTGGCCTTCCTAGATCTATTCTGAACTCAGAGTCCTAAAATTGCCAGAGCACCTTGCACATCATTTTGTTAATGCCTTGAATAGGTCTATTAAATAAAGTCACCTAACTTTGCAAAACTCCTAGGTTAGACAATGACTACCATCTAGGATGCCAAATCTGGGCTGAAGCCTCTTCAGTCCAAGCATCAGGATGTGAAGGTTTGCCTTGTTCATCTCCTTGTTTTAGGGACATTAAACTTGTCTTGGAGTGAGCCTTTTAAGGTCAACTAGAGCTGACGGCTGTTGAATAGGCAGGAGTGCAGACTTGTAGTGATACCCAACCAACAGTTATTCTGATATTTTATGATAGGACAAAGGATAATACTTGGTCCATGCATAGTAGATTCAATTCTATAGAACTAATACAGTACAATACACCATGGAAACTAGAAGTTTTTCACTCAGTAACTCTTTTTGCCCAAATTTCCACTTAAACCATCCTAGTATACAGACGTTCACAATATGCAAAGGTTTATATAGTGTCTGCCACTTCATTCTTTTCTCTAGAGCTGCCTGTTGTACCCGTAACTGATGCATGATGACTCAGAGAAAATTGGAAAACTTTTGAGTTTTCCTTTTCCACTTTAGTTTTTTCTCCTCTTCTGCCGTTCTGAGGTGAGGAAATTTAGCAGGCAGAATCAGTTAATTAAGGTTTAATTTGACCTGCCTGCTACTTTGTTCCTTCTCTATGAGCAGGTTTGTCTATTAACAGTTGACTTCTCTCACCCCTGTGCTGATACTGCTGGGAAAGCATTTACTTATTCAGATCTAAAGGACATGGGGCTAGTCTTCTGCCTTTCTTTTTGGTTTGGCATTGAGAGTTGAGAGCTGACAGATAACCCAGAATAGTAATTTGCTCAAAGCACCTCTTCAGATAATGGCATAGGGGTGGAGAGAGAAACACACCTTGCATTTCCCCCACTTTGTTCTCATATTGTTAAAAATAACCAGCAGTTGCAATGCAGGGTGGGAGATTAAATGGTATTTGTCATAATAAACACAGATGTGGAAGAATTTTTTCACCCGTATGCTGTGCCTGCAGGAACTCGCACAGGATTTGCACTTGATGGAGGATTTTTTCCTTCCTTTAACTTCAAAACAGAGGAAAACACCCATGTGTCACCTGGTCTGCTTAACTATTTCAGAGCTTTAATGCATGTTGGGGGTATGGAAGAGAGGTTTCTGCTACACTGGGGTTTAGGCAAAACCTCATTTTAAGGAGTCAGGGGAATATGTGTGCCAGCAAACCACAGGCAACCTTTTAGTTTGTTGTTCAGTTACGGCGCTTTCTAAAGCATAATCTCAATGTTCAGAATCTGACAGCAACAGTGATGTTTGGAGCAGCTTGCCCTAGCTGATAGGTATAGAAAGTACTCATTTCCTAATCATTAGCTTCCAGAATGTTTCCTGCTAATACCCACCCTATTGGATTTGAGTGTTTTTGCCTCACAGATAATAGAATCATAGAATGGTTTAGAATCTCAGGGATCATCTGGTTCCCACTGCCCTGCCATGGGCAGGGACACCTCCCAGTAGATCAGGTTGCTCAAATCCCTCTCCAGCCTGGTCTTGAACACCTCCAGGAATGGGGCATCCACAGCTTCTCTGGGCAACCTGTTCCAGTGCCTCACCACCTTCACAGCAAAGAATTTGCTCCTAATATCTAATCTAAATTACCCTCTTTCAGTTGAAAGTTATTACCCATCATCCTATTGCTACACTCCTTGACAAAGAGCCCCTCCCCATCTCTTCTGCAGGCCTCCTTTAGGTGCTGAAAGTCTGCTATAAGGTCTCACCGGAGCCTTCTCTTCTCCAGGCTGAATAATCCCAACTTTCTCAGCCTGTCCTCATAGGACAGCTGCTCCAGCCCTCTGATCATCTTCATGGCCCTCCTCTGGACTCACTCCAACAGGTCTGTCCCCTTCTTATGTTGGGAGCCCCAGACCTGTACTCCAGATGGGGTCTCATCAGAGCAGAGCAGAGGGACAGAATCACCTTCCTCAGCCTGCTGCCCATGCTTCTTTTGAAGCAGTCCAGGATGCAGTTGGCTTTCTGGGCTGCCAGCGCACATTGCTGGACCATTTTGAGCTTTTCATCCGCTAACACCCCCAAGTCTTTTTTCTCACGGCTGCTCCCAATCCGTTCTCCGCCCAGCTTGTATTTGTGCTTGGGATTGCCCCAACCAACATGCAGGACCTTGCACTTGGCCTTGTTGAACAACATGAGGTTGGTTCACATGGGCCCAGCTCTCAAGCCTGTCTAAGTCTCTCTGGATGGCATCCCTTCCCTCCAGCATGTTGACTGTGCCACACAGCTTCATGTTGTTAGCAAACTTGCTGAGGGTGCATCCAATCCTGCTGTCCGTCTTGCCAACAAAGATGTTAAACAGCATCAGTTTCAGTACTGAACCCTGAGGAATGTCATTGGTCACTGCTTCCCCTTCGACATTGAGTCATTGACTCGACATTCAGCTCTTTGACTGTGGCCATCCGTTGTGTGGTCCGTCCATCAAATCCATGTCTCACCGATTTAGAGACATGAATGTATCATGCAGGTCAGCATAAAATGCTTCGCACAAGTCCGGTTAGATGATATCAGTTGCTCTTCCTNACCATTTTGAGCTTTTCATCCGCTAACACCCCCAAGTCTTTTTTCTCACGGCTGCTCCCAATCCGTTCTCCGCCCAGCTTGTATTTGTGCTTGGGATTGCCCCAACCAACATGCAGGACCTTGCACTTGGCCTTGTTGAACAACATGAGGTTGGTTCACATGGGCCCAGCTCTCAAGCCTGTCTAAGTCTCTCTGGATGGCATCCCTTCCCTCCAGCATGTTGACTGTGCCACACAGCTTCATGTTGTTAGCAAACTTGCTGAGGGTGCATCCAATCCTGCTGTCCGTCTTGCCAACAAAGATGTTAAACAGCATCAGTTTCAGTACTGAACCCTGAGGAATGTCATTGGTCACTGCTTCCCCTTCGACATTGAGTCATTGACTCGACATTCAGCTCTTTGACTGTGGCCATCCAGTTGTGTGGTCCGTCCATCAAATCCATGTCTCACCGATTTAGAGACATGAATGTATCATGCAGGTCAGCATAAAATGCTTCGCACAAGTCCGGTTAGATGATATCAGTTGCTCTTCCTTTGTCTAGCAACACTGTAATGCCACTGTAGAAGGCCACCAATTTATCAGGCAGGACTTACCCTTGGTGAAGCCATGTTGACTGTGACCAGTCACCTCCTTATTTTCCATGTGCCTTATTAGAGTTTCCAGGAAGATCTGCTCCATGATATTGCCAGGTGCAGAGGAGAGACTGTCCAGCCTACAGTTCCATCTGGAACTATATTTTATATTTATAATGATTTTAGAATCATTGAATCATAAAAGAGTTGAATCACAGCTTGGCAACTTCATCTGCCAGTTCCTCAGGACCTGTGGATACATCTCATCAGGTAGCATGGACTTGTGCACCTTCAGGTACCTCAGGTGGTCTTGAACCTGGTCTTATTCAGTGAGTGGTTTGTCATTCTCCCAGGCCTTTCCTTTCTGTGACTTGGAGGGTGTGGTTAGAGCCCTTGGTGGTGAAGATCAAGGCAAAAAAGTCATTGATTGCTCCAGTATTACCCGTATCGCTGGTGACCAGGTCTCCCGTTTCCTTCCAGAAAGGGACAATATTTTCCCTAGTCTTCTTTTATCACTGGTGCACCTGTAGAAGCTTTTCTTGTTGCCCTTGATGTCCTTGGTCCATTTTAATTCTGTCACTGATGTTTATAAATTATGGGGAATGTCTGAGTGTTTAGGTCTTGCTCCACTCTATCTAGCAGTTTGTACTTCTCCTTCTGGCATTTTTCTAGTGATTTTTATGAGAATCTTGTTTTCCTAGGTTGCAATCGTTTTCATGGTTTCAATGTGGACATTCTGATCCCCAAAATTTGCTATTTTCTCATGATGATAGGAAGACATAAGGGAAAAGAAGCACAAGAGGACAATAGCTGTGGTGTTCAAGAGAGTTTTCCCTTCTGGTCCTTGGGAGCAGTCTCAATCTGAGAATTTTGCTGTCATCATTACTACTGTGGTGTGTGCTGTCTTGCTCATGAAGTTATCCACCCCACAAAAACAAGCTACCTTGTTGATTTAGTGGAATGCTGAATTTCACAGCCTGATAGCCTGATATGTGCAGTAGTATTTTTGCCTTCCATGTGTCTTCATCTTGCTCCCCATTAATTTCACAGGATTCTATCTTCTGGAATAGGGCAAGAAGAAAGTAGTAATTTTTTTTTCTCCAGAACTGGAGTTCTGCTAATGGATTACTTTTAAAGGCTTGCTCTCTTGCAGCTTCAGTATATAAAACGTGGTATACATTCCTTCTGCTACCTTTTCTTGTTCATTGCTGTTATGTAGAGATTAATATTCAGCTATAAAAGCTCAGAAAACTATCAAACAGACAGGAAAAAAGAAAACCTAAACATATTCTAAAGTCATCATCAAACAGGTAGAACTATTTGTTAAGTGTAAAGCAATTTTCCTTCTTAACTTTCTAACAGGTCTGAAATAATACTATCTGTAGACAAAAGCTATGGTTATGAAATCAAGCTAGTATATGTTAGGTTCCAAACAAAAAAGAAGTTGGTTTCTGTGTAAACTGGGAGCACTCTGTGAAACGGGTTGTTATGGGACAATAAAGGTGTTAAAAATTTAAACAAGTTCAAAAAACAACTAGACAAACATGTGAATGAGAAATCCATCAAGGTATGTATAATACAAAGGTGACACCTCTGAGTCAGAAATTACCTGAACGAATCATTGGAGGCTGAATAATTATTCTGGCGAAATTTCGGTACATGCTTAGTCTTGTAACTCATTCCTTGCCCAGAACCTGTGTTTGTTCACTATCAGATGCAGTAATGGTTGTGATATTAGATTTGATCAGAGATTGCTATTCCCGTGTGTCTGTCCAGCTATAAATGCACAGGGGTTAGGATAGCTATGAGTCTTCATACACTGGTTATCAAAAGAAAAACGTCACAGTTTGCCATTGCCATCTGGTTGGATCTGTTTGCTCTAATTTAATACCCAGTGTTTTTTTTCCAAGGTAAGAATCAAATATACTACATGTTCATGGATTTGGAGGCCTCTGTAAAATATCTCCTATTGAACCAATGCCATGGGTGTGTAAATCACCAAATTTCAAGCTTTATCCCTGAAAGGAACACAAGGGACTGCTTCAGTCCTTAATGATAATCCATAGGATGACTAGATCTTTCCACACTAAAACTAGGCTGTCACCACAGAGCCATTGCTCCTTAGCTCTTTTGTAATGTGATGCCTGCATGCATCTCATACAGATGGACATTTCTGACCACTCTTGGAAACTAGGCTGGTCTAGTTCCATTTCACACATTTTCAATCATTTCCAGGAAACTCACAGCAAAGTCCCAGCTCTAGTTACAGGAGAAAGGGCTTAGGTGCGGAAATCAGATCCTACCTTTCATTTTCTTTGTTAGACTGGCAGGGTTCTTTCTGACAGAAATCTCAGCCTTTCAGAGCAGAACATCTTTGCTGTTGCAGAGAAATTACACTTCAGCAAAGGTCTTGTCAGGTTTGACAAGAGGTATGTTTGGTTTAATTCTTTGAATATGGAAGGTCATAATTCTCTTCACTAACGGTGTGGGTTTGCTTTTGTTACAAGAACACCTATAGTGCAGTTGGTGTCTTCATTTTAAGCAAATATATAGAGAAAAGCAAAAAGATTCCTGTCATCTGAGAATAAAGACAGTCTTTTCAGTCTTGGGACAATAGATCTCTGACACTCTGTTCTGATGTCCTTGTAATCTTCTCACATTTTTTGATGTTTATCTGTACACCAGAGACTATGCTGTGCTACCAGAAATCATGTCTGGGTCTCCTTAGCAGTTGCTGAAGATGGCATCAGAAACCAAGAGGATGATCAAGGTAAAAAGAATGGCTTGGTTTTCAGTTTTCACTAGTGTTGTCCTCTGCTTAGGCTGATTTCATATGCTGGCATGCCTCTTCTGGGCAGTCAAAGCACTGGCTGTAAACCTGCTAAGAAATCTACCTACATCATTCATCCTGCCTGAAAATTCTTTACAGGTGACCCAAACCCAGCTGAGCAGTCCTTGGCATGGGTGTAGCAACCCAAGTCAAGAATCTCCACACAACGATGGAGTCAGCAATCTATGGCCTCATGTATGCACCTGGGGAGACTGCTTCTTTACCAGCATACAGCTCGTTTCTCCTGTGTAGTTGACTTTCCAGCTGTCTCCAGGGATGCTGTTTTTTTCTACGTTGTTCCTTCTGTTGCACCTTGAAGTTCCTTTCATGACTAGAGTTACAATACTAAATGATAGCCAAAAAACCACGAGGAACCACAGAATCTACACTAATCAGCACTTTCTTATAAACGAGTGGTTTTGAACATGTGATTTCTTCAGGTCACTTTTTTATAAACCAAAGTCATAATGTTTGTTAAAAGTGGGTTCTAATAGACACTTTATTTCCTAAATATTTACTTAATTTTGTGCCAGAAAAATATGTAAGATTCTCACATCCAGCAATTATCCATTTGCTCTTTCAAACAGGCATTTCCTCAACAGTTTTCTTGGTCTTTGCACTTTAACAATGCTATAGGTTATGCATTTGCAGCCTGTGAAACTCAAAATGCTCCCTTATTCTCATCTAGAAGAAAGCACTGTTAAGACATTGACAACTTACAGACCTTTTTGTCATGTTTCAGCAATAACTGGTATAATGTATGGATCTCCTTAACCTCTAAATAATTATTAAGAGAAGATACATAATTTTTTTTCCCCAGAGCTTTGCATTAACTATGTGTCTGTGTCATCACGTGAAAGCTGCAGAACTTGAATTGGGGAATAAGGATTATTGTACAAATACTGTGTCTGGAAATGATTCTTTCTAACTTTCCATTGTCTGTAACAGATTTTCTTCTTTGAACCTGTTTGTTCCATGACCAGCTGCATGTTAAGCCTGATCTGTTATACTTAATCCTTTGCACCTAAAATTACTGGAACTCCTCTCAGACAAGGAAAATCCATTGCTTCATCTCAATGATGAGAGTACTATTTTATAATACTCCAGCAACTATCAATGCACATGAGATGTTGAGGCAGCGAAGACATATTACAGAGAACAGAGGCTTCCTGGCATTTTAAAAATCAATCTCAGTATTTCAGCTTTCACCTTCTACCCTTTGTGTCATGGCTACCACTATCTTTTGACCCATCCTCATCACTTCTTTTGGTTTTTCAAAGTACAGTCATCGGAACACAACACAAAAGCCCTGATTGACCATGTGCAGAGCAAGCTCAGGTCTAGTAAAACTGCATCACTTGTACTCAATGCCTTCCTTATAATGTGTAGCTATTCACAGTTTTATTCTTGAATATCAAAATCGAGGAAGAGCATCAACCTAGTCATGCAGAGAAGACCAGTGTGATGAGCTGTCTCTCTCAAACACGGACTCCTTTACCAGCTTTGACGGGCACAGGCTGCCCATTTTCCCACTTGGAAGTACTCAAAAACCACCAGATGCATCCAGTACACACTGGACAGTGCAACATCATTCATCTGTGAACCCAGCCTCGGTGCCAGAGAGGCCGCTGCCATGAACATTGCCTAGCTGAACAGAAGTCAATCTGTGCTGCACCCGTGATGGTGCCCGATTTCTTTCAAAGAACTCCTAAGAAAGATTCATGCTGCTGCAACCTGGGAGTGTGATCATTGACTTCCAGATGATAGCAATCAACTGCTTAGGGACTTCTTGTCTTCAAATGAGGAAGAATTGAAAGCTTAACTGGCAGCTTGAAAATGTCCACCACACACCCTCCGTTGGACTCTACTCCTTTTTAATTGTTCTCAGTTCTTTGAAAGCAGCCTCAAGTGTTACCCTCTGGCAGCATGCCCATCCTGATCTTGCTTAGGGGAGTCCCATCATTTAAGCAAACCATGGAAACTCTTTTCAGAAGCAGTTCCTTTGCTTCCAAGCCATAACCTTGATGCTTTTCTTTCAGAATGTTACCAGACTGACCAAGTAGTGTGCTTGAGGCAGCATTTAGAATATGTTCCTTTTTCACTGTTTCTCATCTTCCTAGCTGGTGTGTCTTGTCATCCCCCATACAAAAAGCCAGCTGTTCACTCTTTCTTCTAGTGGTAATTTGAGTCTTTACCCTGGAAATAGACATTGCACCCACACGTAGTTGAATGCTTTTTACCAACATCGCATGGTGAACAAATCACCCACAAAGTAGAGAAAGATCTAGCCCGCTCTTGCTAGTGGGATAATGTTATTAGCTGTCCTTCTTAGCATATTATAATTAATTAGCTATAAAATAAATATGCAGATCAGTAGTTGTGAAAATGTTACTGAAATTTTCTTTGTAAGATCTGACCATAACAAAGTTTACAGAGTCAAGTTAGTCATTTTAGTGTTGTCACCACTTGTTTTTACAAGAGTGGTGAATTCCCGAGCTGATGGTGCCTCTGCTGCTAACTTCAAAATGATAGGGAATGAGGGCTGTTACTAGCAAATGCTCATTCATGGCTTTGTTGGTTTTTCTGCCAGTATTCCTCCATGGTGGGTGTGCAGATGAGGCTTAACATGTTGTTTGAGCCTCAAATCCTGTGAATTTTTGTATTAAGCTTTGGGCTCTCATCTCAGTACTATGACACACGGGTAGCTCTGTTCATATACAGTTCTCCTAGCAGTGCAAGAAAAGTGGAAAAGGATAATAAAACTACAATGTGGTACTTATATGTGGTATCTGATTAAATTCCTTGTGGAAAGCTCCTAGGGGTAAAGAAGACAAGACCTTTGAGCATGAGGCCTTTGGTTTCTCCTGCTGATGGGCAGGCAAAGGAGAAGGAACAGTCCCCTGGGACCAGAGCAAGGAAGTCTGGGACGTATAGTCTTCTGGTTGTGCTGTTGGCCACATTTGCTCAGATGAGGTATTGATGTTGCACAGCTGACAGAGAATTCTGCATGGGTCTGACTGTGGCTTTCAGTAACTGTTATCAGACCCGCTGAGTTCTGGTCAAGATTTTCCGGAAGTTTGGATTTAACCCACTTACATGGATACACTTCTGGTCCTAATTTTCCCTAGCTTGTCATGAGACAGTAGAATCCTTTCAGACCCTGGTATCCCTGGATGTGGTCAAAGTCCTGTCTCGTCCTTGATGACAAGGGAGAGGAATTCACTCCTGAGTGGGTTGTCAGGGGTGCAATAGAGACCAGATTCAAAATGTTGAGGGCTTGCACATATTTGACACCAGGGATGGCAAGGGCACTAACAGCAGCAGGACAGGCCTTCTCCACAAAGGGTTCCAGTATGGATTAACTGATAGAGCAGTTTGATATCCGGCCCTTAGGGGTCAGAAGCCATGCTGCTGTGATCTGGAGAGGTGGGTGGGTGTGAACATGGACCACGAGGACCAGGGCTGCAATTTTGTGTTTCCTGTGAGCCTTTATATGAGTATTCCACGTGGTCTGGTGGAACCTTTGCACTAAGCCCTGGTACCCCAACTCTTCATGCTACCATCACAAGCAGTAATGCATCCTTCTGCATCACCTGATGCGGGAACCCTTTAAGTCCTGCTGACGCACACAGCCAGCTCCAGTGACAGATCTCCAGATAGCGCGTCTCTGCAAGTGAGCAGGTGCTGCCTAAAGCCAAGGACACATAAAAGGAAAGTAAGTTTATCCTGTCAGAAGCCCTCTCATTAATCATCTTCAAATGCCAAACCGATCAGATGGATTTCTCCCCATTAACAAGCTTATACAAGCAAGCTTCCTTGTCTATAGCTGGCAGTGAATGTAAGCCACTAGGAACCCACTGTAGAGTGTTTAATTTTTTAAGTTTTCTCCTTTCCAAGGGTGTTGAAAGGTCTCATTTGTGGGTAACACTGCCTGCATTGTTCACCCTGCAGAAAGTCCTATGCCTGTCAGTCTCTGGAGAGCTTGTTTTGTTCCTTCCCCTACGGCCCTGCCCTCTGTGGTCACCTGCAATGGAGGACAGCAAACAGCAGACTAAGCTCACCCACCTTCCTTTCTTACCTCCACAAAGTAACTTGTCACAGCCATGAGAAAGATTTCTATTTAAAAACAAAGAACTGTGACCACAGAACTGTGACTAATATTGGAATTTAGCAAGAAGTCAGTTCTTGTTTCAAGAGGTTGTGTTGCAAGTTTGGGAACATTTGCAACTAAAGCTCTTGACGAATGACTCCAGGAAGAGGGAGTTAGTTTTTCTTATTTCTTCTTCTCTTTCAGTGCTCGTTTTGCACAGATGATAATGAGGAGTGTCAGGCAAGCATGTAGCAAACTGTTTTCTCTCTCTTGACAGAGGAAAGCTATCATTATGTCAGTCTGACATTGAGAACCTGCTGGACTTGGACAATAAATAGATTTAGAGAGTAGAGCACTTAAAAAAAAAAAAAAAAAGGATTATAAATCACTTTGCTCCTTCAGGACTGAATCATTCAGGACGCAACACAGGTGTCCGCTTTTCATCCTCCTGCATTCATTTTTTTCTGCCTCCACAGTGTACAGTTTACTCTTTTTTTTCCTCTTTTTTTTTTTTTTTCTTTTGACATCTTATATTTACCATAGACACTGACAGTGTCAGAACAACTTGCAAACTTCCAATTCAGATGGAAGCAGCTGCCCAGATCCAAATCAGCCCTATTAAAAGGGTTTCCACAGGTTCTCAGTACCAATGCATCTCCTTTGCTGTCTCTGCTGCCTCTGGCAAAAAGGCCTGCACCTACGTCTCTGCCTGGGTTTGCCAAGCAGACAGCAGTCTCTCCCATAGAAGGTGAAACAGAACCATATGTCCTTCAGATTTTCTGTGGAATAACTACCATTTTTTAACATTTTGGAGCTAAATTTATTGCTAGCTCCTGCTCTACCAGCCTCTTTTTTTTTTTTTCTTCTTTTTTTTTCTTTTTTGTTTCCCCCCGCAGCGTACAATCTCCTCTTCTATCTCTTTCCTGGAGACAAAGAGGCAGGTACAAGCACTGCACCTTACACAGTTACCTGAGGTGTGTGGTTTTGTCCAGCAGATTGTGCTATGACTATTGCAGTTTCTGAAGGCAAAGATTATAACAAAGTCCCCATTTTCTTTTCCAGGCTCTGGGCTGCTTGTCTCTTTGCTGGGCATAAGAATTTTTTCCCTGTGAGAAAGCCTTGTCTGCCTATCTTCCCCTCTGCTCCATCCCTCCCCACTAACCTGAGGATCATTGCTGCAGGCTGGAATGACACTTTGAACCTTGTCTGTTACCCTGTTGTTTTGCACACTGTTTTAGCTGCCATATCCTTGCTGTATTTTCCTTGCAGATGTGCTGATTCCCTGGAAATCATGTTGAAGGCATCGAGCTACACTAGGAGATCAGTTTTCCTCTGTTTCAAAGCCTGTGTGCTCTAATCTTGTTAATGGTGACAGACATACCCCTTAAAGGAGGCCCAGTGTCCACACTTCAGTTACTAATCATGAAAGAAGAGCTTGTACAAGAATTTACCAAATTAACACTTATTTCATCTGGCTCACAATTCCCAGGTGGACTTTGCTGGAGTTGTGGTTTCAGCAATAAGTTGAAATCAAAAATATTCAGTCTGCAGAGCATCTCAGAATGAAGTTAGCAGAAATTGCAGCTGATTGCTTCACCACTCCCATCATCCGCCTCAATGTTTATTATTGTAGCAGACTGCTTGAAGCACAGTGGTTACTCCAGAGACACAGAACAAAGCACGACCCCAACTGCACTGAGGTGGCCAGCTTCCTGATACCCCTCGGATAAAGGGTGTCCAACGCTGGGACATACTCCACTGATAGAGACAGACTGGCACCATAAAGCTATCCCTGGTGTACACAGGGTGTATATGATCTCTTTTTAAGCAAACTTACTTGCCTTGTTAGTCTTTATTCTAGATAAACTCTACAAACCCATCCTGATCCACCATTCCACCTCTTTCCTTTTGAAGAGAGGCAGTTCCTCTTGTTAGAGAACTAGCAGCACATGATCCAAAGGTGCTCTGATCTGACTCTCCCTTACCTTTCCTTCTCAACTGTAGTGGAATTAATGCTGACCATCCTGTGTCTTGCTTACAACACATTAAGAAGTCACTTAAGAAGCCCTAATTTAATAAATAAGTCAATTAATTTTGAGTATTTTGATAAAGCATCATTAAATCTAACTTGCTTCATGCCTTGAATATTTAGAACTGCTTAGTAAGCATGACATAATAAAGCTCCAAAGTCACTCAGCCACCAGTTCTGCTGTGATAATCTCTTCAGCATTCACTGGTTTATTCTCATTTATCATGACAAACGTGCCACCCGGCACTGCCCATATCAGGAACTGATTATGCAAGATTTGTAAGTGCTAAAGCTGACCCTTGCTGATACATAAACATGCACTTACTGCATCAAAGAAAGACCTATTTCCACAGCAGTCCAAATGCTGTAATTTTGAAGTAGCAGAGGATAATATTTATTTGGACCATCTACTACTTCTTCAGAAGGCATGTCTAAGTGGAATTGACACTAATAGTGGATGAATGCAAAGACTGAGGATCATATTCATGTCCTTAAGAGATGTTTAAGTTGTTGGCTAATTGCCATTGTCTTTTGGCTTGGAACAGTTCCAAAACAAAGCAAATTTAAATATGTTAGAACAAATTAAGTGACTGATGATTTCACAAGAGCTGCTGCGTGTCCTTGGCTCCTTTTCTAGTCTCCTACTCAGTTTGCATAGTTGCGCTACCTTGGGCTTCCTTGGTCTGGCACCTCACTAACTGTTACAGAAAAGATTGTACACATGCTCAGAAGGTTATGTGCTCCACACAAGGCCTATTGCAGAAAATTAAGGACTCATTGTTGCCTTCAGGGGGTTTTGAACAAAGACCTGTGTGGTCAAAATAAAGCCGAGGGTTTGCTGAGCTAAAGGTCGCATGTAAAAATATTATTTAGTAATGTTTGTTGTAACATAACTCTTGTTTTTGATGCAGGCCATTATCTCATGACACACAACAATACAGGATGAGTATTTCACATGATGGCTATGTGTTCATATATATATGAGCTTTTTTACTACTCTCGTGTAAAAATTTTGAGGCTCCGTAGACTTCTTTTTGTTGGAGTTCTAAACATATGTGAGAAAATGCGATAATTATTTTTTTTCAAGGCTGCAGAAACCTGCAAAACCAGTTGCTTTCCATACTATATATATTCTTATTTGAGCAAAAGTGTTAAGTAAGTGGGATAACTTCTTGTAGAGGTACTGTATATTTTGGAAATGGGTGCAAGCAGATGCCTCGCCCGAGCACACAATCCATCACACAGCAGCACACCAGTGAATTGTGAGACAGCAGCCACTGAGAAAGGGAATGGCACCATGTCAAGCTGCCAGCATCAGAGTGCCACCAGGCCACTGGTGTTTGGGTTTGCCAGTAATGAATGATAAAGTTTTAAACTCCATGGCAGCGCTTAAGGCTGGTTCATTTCTCTATTGCACCAAAACACTGCAGTGCAAATTCCTTCTGTGTTACTGACATGGTGTTGAAGGCTGCTGCCACAGCCTTGGCTTACATTTATCTTCAAAGTACAGGGTTGCTGACGTGATGCTAGCAAATCATCTTTTGACACTGCAAATGGAAGTTTTGTAGGCTTATGTCTGGAAAGTGCACCAGATACAGTACCATTCACATCAAGGAAATTTCTCATTGGCCTCCCCCCTAAAAAGTGTATTTCCCTGCTTAAGAGCAACTCTTAGTGCATAGTCTAGCTAAACCTTTATATCATTGACTGCGGTGATTTACACCCACCTTCCACTGGAGTATATAAGTCTCTCGCCCCAAAATGTTCATCTTGTTAATAGAGGAACGTAAGCCTGGATGATAATTTATTTGAGTCGTAGAAATAATTCATTTAGACCCTAATGTGATTTTTCTATCAAGCCATGAAATCTGATTTTCTTCTGTCACCATGTCCAACTGATTGAATGTGTTTTCTGTCTTCGTGATTTACACTGTACCTAATTGTAGCATGAACAGGTTAGCTTCTCAGAAATAACTAACAGGTGTACAATTATGTGCACTCACATTACTCCCATCCGGGTGATTTCACACTCCATATCCAAATGCAGCAGCTTATTTTTCTTTTTTGGCAAGTGGTTGAAAACTAACTCAAGGTGGAATGTGCCCTGCTGGAAGTCAAACTGCAAGCACGAAACTTCACCATTATCTTGAGACAAAGTTTGCGTCATGACATAAAGTACCATAGAGAGTTGTCAGTCAGGTGACTTTATTATTTGTGCACCCCATGAGGTATATTTTAAAGAGAGATCACTGTCCATGTAATTACTAGGAAAGTATAAGGTGGGAGAATTATATCAGCAATGATGATCCAAACACTTTTCTATACACGTTAACTGGACATACAGTGCATGAGATGCTAGTGATGTGACACTCATAGGATCATGAATAAGAGCCAATAATTTTGCTGATATTTATATATTTTTTAAAGCTTTTATGGAATTTTTTGATTTTGCAGCTGGTTTACTGTTGCTGTTGCCATCCCTATTATGCAAAATAAATTATACATGCAAATTGGAGATTGCAGTTTACCTTTATATTTAACAAAATCAGTTCCCTAAATTGAAGCTAGTCTTTAATTTTCCAAATAGTTCTTTCCTCAAGTCCTTCTACTTGCAACTCGTCATGTAAAACTGTAGGACGGGCTATCACACATTTGAATATCAAATAACAGAAGGGTTTGATCTCTGATATGGGGCCAGTGTGGGAAGATGGGGCCTGTGGTGACTGGAAAACTAATCATTTTAGAGAAAGGGTTTAATTATATTTTTACTGACTATGCCATAACTTCAGTTATTTATTTTCTCTTTAAAGTGAGCTGATTCACCTGTATCACTTGTTGCTGAACACTACCTTGAACAGTAACCAGAAGCCTTCTTTCTACCTTGTATGTACTTAAAGTATGTTAATGCTGTACCTAATGCAATGTCTTGCATCAGATGCAAGACTTCCATGTGCTTTGTCCTAGCATTAAAGACAATTTCATCTTGTGGAAAAGCTGTTTACTCGGTGTTGTCCTACTGGAGGTGTACACCATGGGTTCTGAGCATTGAACTCTCCCTTATATCAGTTTTGCCACTGATTCTCTTCTGCTGGAAAGCTAGCTCCAAAATCTCAGGACTATGCCACAATTTATATGTACTGATATGAGAAACATGAAAACCATTATAAAAAGTTACCCTGTGGTCAATACAATTTCAGAAGCTTTTAAGATCTATGTCATAAATATTTTTTATTAACAAATTTCCAAGTGACTTTAGCTGAGAAAAAGGAGCTGTCAGAGGCACGTGCAGCAAATTAAAAGAGGTTAAGAACCTACAGAAGACCCTACAAGCAGCTGTGTCTTCAGTTTGTCCACGGTGGGGTCAACCAGCATTTATTACATGCCAATTTTAGCCTGAGTGGGACAATAAGAAGGGCAAAACAGAAAGAAATGCAAAAATAAGGTGATTTTAAAAGGTCATGGAGACTGAAGGCAAAGACCTCTTTCCAAAAGTAAGAATTTGTAGCTTTCTTTATAGAACCTACAGTTTATGTATGTGTTGAATACATAAGGTCTGAACACTTGGTTCTTCCAGGCTCCATAAAGATCAAAGAGGAGTCAAAATACTGCATGACCTTCAAGAACAAGCTGAAAATGTATGGCTGCCCTCCAGAGGTATTTCACTGGTTTCGTTCAGCAATAATTGTTAATAACAGGCATTGTGAGAAAGCCAAGTGCATGTTGTGTCTGTTTGGCATTTTGCACGTCATTCAGAAAAGGGTTTTAGGACAAGATGCATTCATATGTTCCCTGAAATGAGTTTCCCCACTTGAATTATGCAAATCTCCTTTAAATGAAATAAACCTTCCAACTCCTGAGGTACTTTACTTTTCCTGAGGGACTGTGAACCAGACAGTGCTTCACATTGGGCAGGTTTAGGCCCCTGAGCTCTGCCAGGTGGACAAGGAGCTTACCAAGCTGACCAGGTTGACTGTGTGGAGGTAGCTACACCTGAAAGGAGGTGTTAGAAGGCACTGGATAGTTACAACAACCTAGCACAGAGTCCTTTCCGTCTCGCTCTCATCAGCTGTGTCAGCTGCAGTGCAACGTTGACTGTCCAGCCTGTGACAGTCTGGGTGCCAAAGCAAGCGAGGGGTTCATTGTCCTGTTGTTATCCTGATATTCTCTACAGCGTGGTCAGATTTCAGGCAGGGTCATGTATCTGAAGAGTGAAGATTTAAATGACAGTCATAAAGGGACAAGTGATTTCCATCTCTTGAAGAGGGTAATGTACAGAACTGTAACTTTTAAATGTACCTTGTGAGACACATTTGGAACAGCTCGTGTTATTTCAGGACTCATGTTATGAGCTGCCTGCCAACAGACACCCCAGTACTGATGGGAGGGTATCTCTGTCAGACTTCCTAGCAACCTGGAGTACCAAGACTTTGAGGGACCAAAAAATGTCCACTGTAGTAGCATGGAGCAATTAATACATCACCACACTTGAGTGTAGACAAAAGTGTGGAGGGAAAGTGGACAAGGTTTATGCAGTTGATTGTCCTGTATGTATCTACAAGCAAAAAAGAAGAAACCTGATGGAAGTTTTCTTTCTGACAATAGTCATCCCTAAGGAACTTAGTGTTTTAAACAGTTTCAAGTGACCTGAACAAAGGATGCTAAATATGATACGGTAGTATATACATTTAGAAAGAGCTACATTCCAAGGAAAATGAGATAATCTGTTGTCAGAGAAGGATTTCGGAAAGAAGCAGAACAGTGAAATCATATGACCAATTCAGGGCTGAAAAGCCAACCTTCTTGTTTCAGAGAGCCCTTGACAAAAGAACAAAAGGGTGGTAGGGCACAGGATAAAATACTCATAAACAAAATCATACAAGGCCCAGAACTGACAAAGCAAAAGCACTGGGAAAGCTGCTTAGGCTGGACTCCAGGTTTATCAAGGTGGCCAGTGTGCATAGTCCTCAGAAAGCATCCCCAGGGCTACGCTCAAGCTGGCAATCTCCAACAACAACCAACAATATGGGAAAGGCACAGAAACTTCTGTGCATCACAGCTCTTTGCAAGAGGTTGCCGGTGCTAGTGATCAATGAGGACAGCTCAGCAATAGCTTAATGCAGTTAGCTCTTGCTACAGCAGAAGGATGGAGTAGATGGCTTTCGATGCCTTGCAAGGCCATCTTCTATGACTGCATAAGAGCATTAGTCTCCCAGGGGAATTCTTCACTGGAGAAACAGGGAACATTGCGTAGGGAAAGAATGGACTGTCAGCCTGAAGTAGGATGAACCATTCAAGTTAAACTCAGGCACTGGTAAGCAAGCCCATAAGCTCTGAAACAAGCTGCAGACGACATAAGGTAAATGGGAAATTTTAAGCCCTACAGCGATGTGTTCGTCATTCATGGAGAGTCTGAACTGGATAAGCCTGTTAACAAAAACTGAGAGACTGTGACATTTGTTATAGTTTGGAAACTAAGTACCCACAATTATATTTACAAGTGTTTAAGTCATGAAGTCTCTGTGGGAGAGAAGAGGATCCTAATAGCTGTGCTGAAGATCCATGACAACTCTCAGAGGAGTACAGACCTGTGCTGAGGAGGTCTGACTATCATATTGCTTACTGCCTTAGGAGATTTCTGCCTTTCTCAGAGAGAAACAAGAAGGGAGAGATATGTGTTATCCTTCCTTAGCCCTGGTTGCTACATTAGAAGAACCAGAGGAGATACTGTATTTCCTATTAAAGGAGAAACGCTAGAAGAGAAGGCAGACACCAAATATATAAAATGTGTGTATGTATATACATATATACATCTACATTTGTTTTTCTCCAGTCATGTTCATCAGTGCTTGTTCAACCACTTACCTGGGAAACAATATTTACTCAGACCTCCCTTTGGGTAGTCCTCAGTATGCAAAGGGGTTTGATGACCAAATCATCAAGTAGTCTCTGAATTGATACGAAATGTCCACAGAAGAGGCTCTTTGGTCTAATAGGAAATGAAATGGTAAAAAAGGTTAAGTGGAAGCCTGTGTCCCTTTTCTGCAGAAAGAAATCATGCTGGTAAACTAAGATTTAAACTTGGAATCACAAAGTCAGGAAAGTGGTCACGGTTAAGACACATCACAGTCTGAGAGGTCATCATGGTGTGACAGAGTAGCAGTATGATATATCAGATACCGGAATGAGGTAAGCCTTCAGCGAATGCTTGCCCCAACAGATAAGAAGAAATGGGGAAAAAGCTAAATGCTGTGGAAGAAACAGCATGATTTAGCCTCCAAGATGGAGTTGTTGCTAAGCATTGTGCTATCACAGCCAGATTGTTTTCAGGACTCTGTCTAGCTTTGATTACAGCTCGCCTAGACCTGCCCATAACACACAGCAGTTTGCAAGGCAGATACACCACAGGTTTGTTTCACTGACCAAACCTCACACAGTCCCACTTGGGTCAGGGAGTGATATTGTGCTGCAGATATGTGCGCAGGGCTGTGATGGGTGAGATTGGTACTGGCTTTGCTCCTTGGAACTGAGCCTTCCTGAGCAGGAGCCTTTACAGGCAGTTCCGTGGTGTGAGCAAAGAGTAAGGCTGCTGCAGGGCTGGACAAGCACTAGTAGGGACCTACAGGGTTATTTCTTCTGAGGCTGTGGTAGAGGATCTCATAGAGGGAGATTGCGTGTTCCCTGCATCTCCTGCTTGAACAGCTTCTCCTCCTAGCTCCGCAAATTGAAAATCCTGCCTTGTTAAGGGGTCACCAAGGTAAAGTAATTACCATGAGGTACTCGTGGAGTACCTCGTTGGAGTAGGCTTCATCTTGCTGGCCAGGTGTATTTATCAAATTCACTCTTTTTAAATTTATTCTGGTATGGTTTTTCAACTTAGGCTAAATACAAAAAGAAGATCCAAAGAAAACATTGGTTATTGGGTTTTTAGGTAGAAAACAAAATGAAAAAATATCCCATTTTCAGAAGAATAGGAGGCTTATGTGTAAGACAATAAAATACTCCATCACAAGTGAGAAAGTAGATATATGAATATACCAAAAAAACTGGAAATGAGCTGAGTAGAGCTTGGCAATCAGTGCAATTGCTCATATTTGAATTCGTCACCTCCTTAATAGCTTAGTTCTTGTGCTGTGTTTTTAACACTTTAACACATCTCCTGACACCAGCTTGCTGACTGGCCTTGCCTAGAAGTAAACAGAAGATGTGCATAAGTAGAGGTTCTTACAGTTATCAAAGACTGTAGGGTCAACAAGAAGTGCAGTAATGCATGGTGTCCAGGGAGGGAGACAACGAAGGATGGCGGATGGAACAGACTCACCAAATGGTGGTTTGTAAAGCAGAAGCCATTGTTAATGGCAACAGCAAGGAGAACCTACAAAGACAGCACTGCCTCACTCAGCCCAGGAAATGGCATGGGCATAACTTCAGCTCTGAAGAAACAGGAGTGAAGGAACTCATGGTATAACCCTATTTGTACAACCTGACGGATGTTCAGGGAGAGAGGACTGATTTGTCTCTGAGATGGAGCAAGAAAGTCTGACCCCTCTTTTCAGCTGAACCACACCTTTCTCCACTGTGTCATGAAAGCAGTGAGACTTGGGGCACTCCAGAAATGAAAGCTGGGCACATGCTCGAATCTACTTCAAAGACTAGAAACACCCACCATCCACCACATGTGTAAACATCCATGCTTGAACATACAAGTTCTGCTGGGACAAAGCTTTATCCCAAGCTTTAGAGCTCACTCATACTTTAAAGGTCCATAGGCAAAGACAGTTTCACCTCTGTCTGCAAACTGAGAGCACTAAGTACAGGGAGACACAAGCCTATGCAGACCAGGGTTTAAAGCAAATCTTCCTGAGGGAATGCTGACCATTCCTTGGAAGGCTTGTATCTATACATATCCACTTTAGGAAGGGATTGCAAGTCTAATGCCTAGGCATGAGGCTTCAGAAGCACAATATGGATACTGTGTGGTACTAGTTACATGCGGAATTCATACAGGAAGTCTGTGGGATACAGAAGTCTGATGATTTGATGTAGCTCACAAGTGCTGCTTTCTTCTTCCAGTATGGATGTAACCCTATTTCTTAGTCTGTCTATTGGGAGATTGAGGATACAGTTCACCTATAACATGTGGGAGTAATAATCCTCAACTAAATTATGTTTACAAAGTGCTTTGCATTCCTTGAAAGGAACGTGTTGTACAAACACAAAATATTTCACTCAAGCTTTATGTAAAGGTTGCATTTATAAAAGGTGTACAAGTGAGTAACAAATGATTAACAGATGTTATAGCCATGTTACAGGGATTAATGTATTTCAGATGGTTATAAACTATCTATTGAGTTGTTGGACTTTTTAAGGATCTAGAGAAACAAATTAACCATGGATTAAAATATCAGTTGTGTTAAACTCATTTATAAGTGTACCCTTAGTTTAAAAAAAAAAAAAGTTAGTATACTTTCCGTGAGGTTTCATTCATGGGAAAAAAACAACTGTGAATCAAGTCTATCATTTCTTTGTTTTAAACAGCATAAGGTGAAGCATTACTCTTTCTTTTGAGAAACTTTATTTTGTTGACACAGAAAAATTCATGTAATGGAAATTACACATTTTTAAACCACTCTTGTCTAACTCCGAGAAAAACTAAACTTCCCTATACCTACGGACTAGACTCTTTGCAATCTTTTCATAGAATCATAGAATTGTCCAGGCCAGAAGAGACCTCCGAAGGCCATCTAATCTGACCTCCCTGCAGTCACAGGGACACCCCCAACTAGACCAGGTTGCCCAGGGCTTCATTGAGCCTCACCTTGAATATCCCCAGGGAAGAGACCTCAACCACCTCCCTGGGCAACCTGTTCCAGTGTTCCACCACCATCAGAGTGAAGAACTTGTTCCTAATATCCAATCTAAATCTACTCTGCTCCAACATAAAGCCATTGCCCCTTATCCTGTTGCCTCAGGCCTTTGTAAATAGATTCTCCCCAGCCTTCTTGTAGGCCCCCTTCAGGTACTGGAAGGCTGCTATTAGGTCTCCCCAGAGCCTTCTCTTCTCCAGGCTGAACAACCCCAGCTCCTTCAGCCTTTCTTCGTAGCAGAGGTGCTCCAGTCCCATGATCATCTTCGTGGTCCTCCTCTGGACCTACTCCGTCAGGTCCATATCCTTTCTATATTGAGGGCTCCAGACCTGCACACAGTACTCCACATTACTACTCAAGTCAGTTACATCCTTTCTCCTTAGAAATTGATGTAGAACAAAAATAACATAGGTATAAACATACAAAACCCCAAGTCTCAAAATATTTAACTCCCCTAGATATCTAACATTGATGAAACTAATAAATAATGTAGCAATACAAGCAGCCTTTGTACCCAGTTATTACATTTAAAGTCAGTCATTGTCAGCAGTGCTGCTCCAATTCAACTATTGTTGCTTAAAACCTTCCAACTTTTTATGGCTTTTAAGTAGTCCCATGAGAATGATTACTACAGCTTTTTAAGTTATTTAGCACTCAGCTTTTTGTTCCCATCCTCTGTTTTTCTGTTGTTTTTATAATTTTTTTTTTTTTTTTTTTCAGAAGGAATGTTGGGTACTCAGCATCATTTTGTAGCCACTGTATTAGACCATGAAAGTGATCTTACCCTTGCCTACTCTGGTGCAAATCAAGAATAAGTCAATAAAGGTACAGGTGGTATGACACACCATCATAGAAAATGTTTATAGGGTCTGACTTTCTTCTAAATAACCTTTGATACCCCCTCTTCTGCCTGGTTCTGTTCATGGAGATGCAAGTTATTCTATCAATAGTCATTACCAACATAAGCTCCCCATGGGAATGCACTCAGTCTGTGGTTTAAATCAAGTTGTTTGCCACCTTACCTGCTCTTACAGGCTCATGAAGGTTGCCCCCTGGTATCCCTTCCAGCTTGCCAGCATATACAGCATCTCTGGGCTCCTTTACTTTTTGACACCAAATCACTAAGTATGGAAATAAAATGATTGTATTTCAGGAGCAAAATCATGGATCGTTGTGACAGAAATTAAAGATTACCATGAGCACAGCCTGTAAAATGCTCTGCACTAACC
The DNA here is from genome assembly GCA_013400375.1 of Thinocorus orbignyianus. Lineage (NCBI taxonomy): Eukaryota > Metazoa > Chordata > Aves > Ciconiiformes > Thinocoridae > Thinocorus > Thinocorus orbignyianus. The sequence continues at coordinate 148,017 of VXBW01002489.1, forward strand.
AGCAGGTACCCACCCCTTCTCCTACATGCAGTGTGTCAGACACCACTAAATGACAACAGCTGGTAAATAATGACTTGTATATAGCCTGTGGTAAACCAGTTTAACTCTATCAATTTTCTCTTTGATTTGAATTCATAAACTGTTACTCCTCCTTGCAAAGTAAAGCCCAGTGCAGGGTAGTAAGCCAAAACAGAAATAGACCTGTAGACTATCCCGACCAAGCCACAGTTGCAACATGGAACAGACCTTCTGAGAAAGATTGGCATGCACATCTCTGCTTTGGACCATAAAAAAGCATGCAATGAAAGGCTTGGATTTTGATTCTTTTTTTTTTTTTTTAAATCTTTATTTCTCAACAGCATGAGACTGCATTTTCTTAACAAATTCAATTCCTACATCTTATCAGCTCCTGGCCGATTGTTTACCTCCCTTTACATATGCATTTTATTTCATGCTTTTATTAATTGAGGTCTTCCCCCCTTCCCCATCCCATGCTTTGTGTTTCAGAAGTAACAAAAGAAACTGTATCAAATCAATAAATTCCTAGCCAAGAGGCCAGCTCCATCTAAGCCCTTAGACCCACTGGGCATTGGCTTGCTGAGTGTAACCTGAAATCTTAAAACACTTTCTGGGCGAACATTAAGGTACAAATGAGGGCTGGTTTGTCTCTCAAGTCAACACTTAAAATGAAAAAGCTGATGATGTTTTCATTGAGGTGGAAAGAGTGACAGATGGCCTCTTGACAGAGGATTACCAGAAGAGAGAAAACAGAGCTGAAGTTCTGTTTTCACTTTCCAACTGCAGAATGAAGGAGGGAGGTCAGGGGCTGGGGAGGAGGTTAGGAGTGGGGAACTGCATTTTTCCTTGTGTTTTTTTCTTGGGCTCGGTTACACGTATATCACCATGGCTAAATTAAAAGGCCTGTATTCTGCTGACGGATGGGCAGTAGGTTTTGCATGGAACCACAGGAACATTCAGGATAGCACTGGCAATACCTGCACCGCAGGGAAACTGACAGTGTAAGCTTCCTTTCCAGTAACAGGCTGGGATTCAATCTATGCAAGGTCTTTCTGTACTCGTCTTTCTGAAGCAAAACATTTTAGGTGTCTTTTAGGCCCCTGTCCTCAACAAAGTACTTAAAGATAGAAGAGTGGAAATTCACACTAAACTACCTTGCAAAAGCTAGAGATGGGAAAAAATCAACTCACACATCACGAGAGAAAAAGCAGGGCTAATTCTGGAATGTGGCTGAGTGCTCTAAATTGTATTTCTCTACCAGCAGGGACAACTGTCCCAACTAGGAGTAGGTTCTTCCCCAGGCAAAGAGCACAAGCACAAGCAATGGCAGCAAACACCCACTCTTACAATTGTTAAATGGCAACAAGGGTGAGTTTTCTAGTTACTCACATCCTTGGCATGATGGAGGCCTACTCCTCAGCTCTTCTGGGGTCAGGCTGTCCTCTTTAACCAGAAATTGTAATACCTGGCTGTCTTACTGCTGCAGTCCGTGTCTCAGAATCAAGGTGTGCCTCTGTCCTTCCATATGTCTGCATTTCCCTTGCTCTGAGGTACTATCAAAGAATCATAGAATAGTAGTATTAGATTATCCACAATAGTGGAGATCTCTAACACCAGCATTTCCAGGAGGAACAATTTTATTGTCTCGGATAATACTAATGTTTTTGGATGCTGGGCCACTGTGTAGAAGTAAAGGAAACCTGGAGGACAAGAAAAACCAACCACCCTCTCAGTGACCCACTACCCCCTTGCCACTTTATTGGCTTTGTCATTTACCTCTGAACAGCAGTAGCAAGATGACTGCCCAGTCAAGACGTCTGTTTTCAAAGGGAAAAATTATTGTAACTTTCTGAAAATCAATCACCTTTTTAGAGTCCTTCAGGTCAGGTTCCTGTGCAATTCCTGCCATCTCCTGAAAAAATCCAGCAAAACAAACTACCCATCATGTCTGAGCTTGGCCACGTTCATCTCTGCAATCTCATGGCCAGAGTAAACGCTGCAAAAGAGACAACACGCACATGTTCCAGCAATGTCTTTCTTCCACCACACACACTCATGTAAAAGTGTGGGGTTTTTTTGTTTTGTTTTGTTTTGTTTTGTTTTGTTTTAAAGTAGAAATAAACAAAGGTAAAGATGACTGAATAAATCACACATACAGTGAATGTGAGCCCGGGTAGAAATGTTTAGTGTGTTATAAAATACATTATTAAAAAAAAAAAAACAGAAGTAGAAACACTTCCACTGCAAATATGGTCCTAGACTGGACAGCCCAGAACATTGTAGAACTGAATTGCATCCCTGCTCTAGTTGGCACCAGAGCATCTCACACATGTTGCCACCCTCCCATTAAAATGCAGGCAAAAGTTAGACCCCAATGCAAATACATAGTGCAAAGGAATATCAGAACAGGCCTCTGCTTTTAGCTAAGCAGCAAGAAAGCAGGGTTAGGAGATTTGAAAGAGACCAGGTCTTTATCAAAGAATGGGCAGCAGGGCAGCAAGGACTGACCATGAAGATAGGACGGCACTGGAGAACGACTTCAGCTGCATTCTGGAAGGAAGCTCCAAATGCAAGTTAGCAAAGGAGACTCTTCTTTGTGTTGGTCTGTGGGGTTTTTTTCATTTTTGCTGTTTGCTGTTCGGTAGTTTAAGTAGTTGTTCAATCTGGTAATTTCTACATTGCTGGAGTTCACTGATTTATTGGTTAATTTAAAATGCTGATATGTGATTACTTGAAGCTAAAATCCAAAATTTTATTCTATTTTGAGTGCAAAAGCACAATCAGTTATTGACAGAAAAAGAGAGAAAAGAAAGGGAAGATTAAAGTTCAGTAAAAGAAAGAGTAAGATAAATCAAAAATGCATAAGTGAGCAATATTGAATGGAAATTGTAAGGGCATCCACATGTATTTCTGTGACTTTTTTTCTGACATTTCCAATGTTTTATTACATTTTCCTGGCAGAAAAACAGAAGCCTGAAAAACAGAGAAGACCATCTTGCACTGGTGACGGGAGGGGCATAGTAGGCTGACTAAGAGCAAAAGCAGTTTGGCCCTATAGGTAACCCTGGGACAACACTGTTCCAGTTGGAACATACATTATCTGAGACTACTTTATGTCACGGAAGTAGGTAATTTCCATGGGCAGAATGTTTTCCCAAGGCAAGTTGGTAGTATTCAGCAGAATTACAGCAGAGGTGTTTATGGCCATGAAAATTTTGAAGTATCTTTCCTTCCTGTTTAGGAGCAACATGAGTAGGAAAAGTACATGTGCTGCACTGACTCAAGCCAAAGCCAGGGAATCTGTGACTGTCAACGTCTGGGAGATAAATCCACACATTTTGAAATATATTACATGCAGTCTACATTAACCTCTTGCAGAAAACACCTCCAGAGACACGGTAACAATTATTTTGCCTGTGCAAATCATGTTCTTTCCCACTGCCTGAGCTGTCCACCCTCACCATCACCATGTCTTACCATGGTACCAAAGACACTGTGCAGTACAACAATAGAGCTCCTCATCATCTGTCTTAGTATTAGAGCCAGTCTTTGTACCTGTGTTTCTCAGCACAAGCATTAGATAAGGAACTCCTATTGATGGCTTTAATCATAAAGGAAAGTATATAAGGTAGATAAAAGACTTCTTGTTTCCCAAGAGTTCTCTTGTTTGTAGCTCTCATTGCCTGCTTTTCACTTTCTCCTGCAGGCCTAAAGTGAATAATGCACTGTGTTTGGAGAAAAGATATCAGTGTCTCCCTTTAGCCCATGATCTTCAGCATCCAACAGTTATTAAACTTAGATCGCAGCTCCCAAAAGTATTTTCTACATTATTTTTCAGGGCTGCAAAGGGCCACTCTGGCCGTTTCAAAGTACAGTTACTCCAAACTGAAGAAGGCATAGGAAACCTACCAGGAGTATAAGCATAAGGAGAATAACGACAAGCATAAGGATAAAAATAAGGATAAGGACAAGGGTAAGGATGAGGGTAAGGACAAGGAATGCAAGCATAAACATAAGTATAAGCTAGTGAGCATAAGGAGTATTTGGAGTATGCTATTTTGTGCCCACACAGTGATGTGTTGCTAAGAACCCTGAAGTCTAAAGTTAAATGAAGTGATGGTGATACTGGAATATCCCTTTGTTTCCAGCAGGAGCAGTGTTGAGAACCTCACATCTAAATGGGGTAGTGCTGTCCTGTTTTGCAGGTGTATGAGGAGGAAGTAGCTGTTATGAGCCTTATATTTGCATTTGTTATCTTCCCAAGCCCCATACACAACAGTACTAGAGGAAAGGCAAATACATAAATGCAGATACATGTTTGCTAAATATTCAGGGAAGAGGAGAAATGGAAATTGGCATGAAATGGAAATGGCATGAAATGCAGCTGCAGAGCTTCAGTATTTGTTTGGAAAGTGCAGCAGGCCAGAGAAAATTTCAGAGGTCCTCTTTGCTCTGCTCTTTCTTTGCCATAAGTGGTACAGCACAGCTTTACTTGGATATGTTAGGAGTCAGAGGTGTGTAAAAGCCTCTGTAGGCAGAACTGAACTATTTGCTGGATATGAAGGGAATCAGCTTGCTTTCCTATAGGTAGTTCTCTCCATCGGTTGCTAGAAGACATATATAACAGTTACACTAACAAGGAAACAGCAATATGATTAGGTAGGTTCAAGCTGGGATTGCATAAGCAGATCGATATGGTACTGTGTTTCATCTGCTCCACTCTGGAATTCACCCTGTGAGTTTTTTTCTCCTTCAAAATTACACCCCTTTCCACACTGATGCTGCTGGACAAGCCCCTTCCCAGCCTCAAAAATGACAGACATAGGTAGTCAAAGCAAACTGTTGCCCCAGGAGAAGAATAAATTTCTCTCAGGTCACATCATGTTCTCTCCTACAACCTTAAGATAGGAATATGAATACAAACTTGAACACAAGAAGTTCCACCTAAACATGAGGAGGATCTTCTTTACTTTGAGGGTGGCAGAGCACTGGAACAGGCTACTCAGAAAGGTATTGCAGTCTACATCTCTGGAAATATTCAAAACCTGCCTTGACACATTCTGGTGCAACCTATTCTAGATCAATTTGCTTTGGCAGGGGAGTTGGACTAGATGATCTCCAGAGGACCCTTCCTACTCCATATCATTCTGTGATTCTGTAATAGTTGTAGGTTGGCAGGAAACAGGTCAATTTAGCCACGTTTTTTGTCTCATGGAGACGAATACTGGAGGCCTAGGGAAGAGTAAAAAGGAAAAACCACAGTCATGCAGTGATAACATCGAGCATGATCTTCCAGCTTCCACATATTTGCAGCTCTGCTGGCTTTAAAACCAAAGGTAGAATCTTCATGTTAGATAACACTTGGTAATGCTTATTCCATTAACTTAACTAACTCCTTTTAAATAGACATGCATATGGCACACAAGTGTACACATGTACTTTTCTCTAGATTAGAAGTCTGCTATTTTTATGCTTCATCCTGTATTTGCTGCAGGAAAAGTCAAAAGTATTTCACTGTGTCTCGGTTTCATGAACACTGATGGAAATATTAGTCTTCACAAGATTAGGTATTAAATGAAATTTCCTATTTCCACGTTATTCAACATGTAAATATTTGGTAAGATGTTATGTTTATATAGTAATATTTAATTAAATATCCTAGGATTAACAGATGTCCTAAATCCTTTTATGTACAGCCATCTCAGATGTTGCTAAAATCATAATAAATTATGATAAGTTTAGAAATACATACAAAAATGCTAGGTTTTTTTGAAAGAAGTATTCATAAACAAATCTTTTTACCTTTTTGTAAACCAGGTACTGCATTGTAAATATTTATTATGGGAATATTTTTAAGAAAGAGACACAGCAGGAGCTGTGCAGCTGGAACTAAGCTGCTATGAATAATTTTGTTAAAGAACACTGTCAACAATATTTATACTGTGTCCAAATTGTGCTAAGTTTTTTACACACTATTAGGAAGATAAGATCACATACCTATTGTGGTGTTTGGCAACTCACTCAGAGCCAAGAAGTCTGGCCGAACTCTATTGCAGTCAGCTCCTAAGCTCTTAACTGATCAGCGCTGTACAATGTGCCACTGCACAGTGCCTCTTGCTCAAGGGCTTTCTGAGGTGCAGTTCCCAACCCCTACACTCCTGCCTGGCTCTGGTGAGCGGTGCTGTGAAATGGGGTTCATCAAAAGGAGAGCGATTAAGTCCCTAATGCAGTGAGATATTAATGAAGTATTTTAAGTGGAATGAGTCTCCTTCCACACAAACTCCCATTCAGTGGAGGCACAGTGGAGAGAACTACACTCCATTGTGGGTGTACAGACTTCATGTCTGTTTGTCTGTGGCTGGATTCTGCTCAAATACTCTGTTCTGCCTTTACCAGTTTAGGGGTAGAGAAATTTACAGGATAGTTCTTGAGTGCAAACGAATGTAAATTCTCACAGGATATAGTTACAAAATAGAACCTACAGAACCAATCTAAACTCAGGTATATATGTTTACTGTCCCTTGGTTCACCTACTTCTCATATTGTAAAAAGTTCATGAATTTTAAAAATGCAGGGTATTTCTTAGGTGCATGTTTTGGCTTTACATAGTTTTAATTTTGTTTGGAATTCCCTGGTGTCACCTTACACTAAAAATTAGTTAGGTTCAAGCTAATAATTTATAATTCCACAGGATTGCTTCCTTAGAGTATTCAGTCATAGGCTTTAGTTTCGGATAGTCCTGCGAGGAGGAGGATGTTAGACTGAACAATCCTTTCGGGTCCCTTCCAACTTGAGATATTCTATCCTTCTGTGACAATTATATAGACTAATTTATCCCCTGTGAAACACCTAGACCAACAGAGTTGCCATTCCAGAAACATATGATTGAAAAGAAGACTTTTCTATCAAACAAATTCTAGATTGAGTCCAGAGGACTGATTTTAGGGATAAATTTAATCTGTAAACTCTGAGTTTTAGCCCAGGTTTCTTAAAATAAGACTTGTAAGAGTACAACTGCTGTCTGTTTGTATTTGCCCATCCAGTTCAGCACTAATAATCTTGAAACCATTAACAAGTTCAATCCAGTCTAACAGAGAAGGTGAAGTCTCCACTACGACCAAGTTTTTCTAAGTCCAGAGAAAACAGCATCCAGGCAGAGAGAAGGGACACATATGGTGATCCCTGATGGGGCACTAGAGGACTCAGACTGGACAGAGCCATCACAAACTCTTCATCCACCAGAGGAGACCGTGGATCAGACCTCTTACCCAGCCTTAGCTTAACGCAGGCCCCAGCAGACCAGCCCCTTGGAAGCTAGAGAGTGGTGGCTTGGTTTGAATACAGTTATCTGGAGGTCAAGCACTTGCAGCCCACTGCTTTTTGCAGATGGGTGGCTCTACAGCTGCTTTACTGGCAGAGTTTTTAATCAGTAAAGCCATCGCAGTTGGTGACATTTTCCTGGCTCTGAAATTTGCAGGATCGCACTATGTGCTGATGCTAGCCGCTGCCCACAGGTGGCAGTGAGCCTTCACTGTTCAGGAAAGAAAAACACCAAAATTTCCTCTGAGCCTTGGAGGTGTCTCTGGGCAACGGCATAACTGCCCAGCTTCTCCTGAAGTGCTGATTGAGTTGCTCAGGTATGGCTTTCTGCGAGCTATTTAGCTGAGAGCTGGTGGCTCTTTTCAGTCCTCCCTGCAAATGCTGTAACAAAATCTGCATGATTGGAAAGAGTTTGTACGCTGGTCACAACAAGCAAGATCTGCCAAAGAATTCATTCAAATCCATGTTGTCAAGCTGTGGAAACATTGCAGAAAAGGCTACGCTTCAAATGGGAGTATGCTGCAGTGCTGGTAGTCATTTTCTTATCTATAGCTGCCTGAACATACATCTGGCGGGAAAAGATAGAGCAAGGGAGAGAAAAAAGAAAAGCAATTGGGCAGATCAGTGGAGGTCAGAAAATCGCTCGAGCTATTCAGCGTAATAAACTTTGCAGTCAACATTCCCAACTTCCCTTGCGTTGTTCAAAGGATAAAATCACAATTGTTTACATTTAAGGACTTCTCTCTCCCATGTCCTTTATCACAACAAAGTTATTTAAGTTTCCTATGAAACAATGATATACATTTCTGACGTTCCAAAATACGTGCTGAGTGTAAGCTTTTAAACCTGCATAGATAAATAGATTAGATTAAAAGACTCTTGCAACAAAAACAAGGATGTTGAGTGGAAAAAAAGACAGTGAGTAACATTTAGCCAGCCTGTATGTTGAAAATGTTTATACATACTATATAAAATCCGGACGAATGTCTGTCCCTTCATTTTTACCCTGGAACCAATAACTGAAATCATGTAGGGGGGGAGGGAGTGTGTCCCCTTTTTTCTCTCCAGCAAGAGCAGTAAACTTCAAAGTGACAAGTAACATCAGCAAACTGAAAAAGCAAACAAACGCAATTTTTTCTCAAGTAGACCGCTGCCCAAATGTGAGTTAACTATGTGAGTTTTTTTCTCTGCTTCCAAACAGCTGTGAACATCTGCCAAGTGACTGGAAACCCATTGCACATGGTGCCACCTGCATCTTGATATATAGCAGCAAGCCAAGTTTTGCCATCATATATGTCGTTTCATCTCCACTGAATCCACTGGGGTTGTATGGATGTAACTGAGAGTTTAATCCCAGTGGAGCTCTGTTGCTTTGCCAGTGACTAAGTTCAGTGGACTTCAGTGGAGTCACAGGACATGACTGAGATCAGACCCACTCTATTTACCAGTAAGCACCTTTAGTAATAAATCTTTTTGCCAGTTTGATGCCCTGCCTGGAAAGCTTCCCATAAAAACAGGTATTCTGAAAAATAAGGAGCTTTGCCGCTGGACATCTCCAGCTTGATGGGTTTACTTTAAGATAAAAGTTACAATCAGGTTTCTGTTGTTGTCTTGTGAAAAGGTAGAGTTCTGTGAATCTTCCACTCCAAGTCCGGGGACCAGTGTGGAGGCACAGTGGAAGACTAGTTCAGGAGCTGCAGTTAATGGGAAAGACATCTGGGAGCAAGACCTCAGAAGCCATCAGGGCCCTGCTACTCTCAGGCAGTGGTCAGATTGCCTTTCTGTTGGGATAGCAGATTCATCATCTACTGGTACCCAAATCAAGCTGATTTATAATAGGAGGATAAGCTTCATGCTCTGGAATGGCCCCAGTCTGAACATCTGGATCAAGTAGAATGCTCATCCCTAAGACCATGAGTCTCAGGTACAGAAGATGAACTCCACATTATTGTGTGTCACCAATCCTGTGACCACAGGAGAGAGGTTTTATCCCAAGGCTACCTGGAAACTGATACAAGGTAGACAACCTCTGTGTTCTTCAGGAAAACAAAACTCCTCTGAAACAGCCTACATACTACCTTAGGGATTTAGGATGTAATTTTTAACTCTGATTGAGATACCTCAAGGGGAAACCTCAAATAGAAATTTGCATTTTATATGTTGTTGAAATTAAAGAAATCCTTGAAGTCTTTGTTATTTTGTACACTTTCACATTTGCAATTCTGTGTTCTGGGCAGAGTCAGTTTCACATGGTTTGCATATGGCAATTTTATGCAGGAAAAAAATTCACATACAAAGAAAAGCCAGAATTGTCTGGCACATAGCTGCTAGGGACAGATGGTGCCATCTGCATCCTGGAGCAAGAATAGTCCCAGCCAGGTTTGCAGACAATGACCTATTTAAATGAGTGAGAGGGGGAAGAAAATCCATGAGCTCTCCTTCTTATCTAAGTACAGAACACTTACAGCAATCGAAATGAAAATGAAGCGCTATCGAGATCTGCATTTTCACATTTGAGAGAGAGTTCTGAGAGAGAAAACATGGAAAAAGATGGCCTCACCGCTACTCAAATTTACCATTTCTTTCTTGCCAACCAACTTCTCTTCCAAAGATGTTTAAGCCACAGGTTCTGGGCTAATGTATAAATTACCAAACTCCAGGCCTCCCTTCTCCTTCTTCCTCTCACTAAAGTTATTCAGATTTACTGAAGTTATTCAGTTTAAGCTGAGCTTTTTGCTAGGTTTATAGTTGAAAAGAATTTACAGTTGTATACTCCTCTTGATACCACATTCTTTCACCCCTGAAATGAAAGATGCCTCAAATTCAGCTCTGAAGGGGGCCCTGAAAGCTGCAAATTCATTTGAACTTACATTTTCTTTAACAAGCAGCAAGAACAACCACAGGAAAGTTAAATAAAGGAAGGAGAAAGAAGAGTAAGCATGTGAGCTTTTCTGACTATGAAAAGTATCCTACTTACAGGAAAACCATTTATTTTGTCAGTTATTATTGGACTCCAAGATCTGGTAAGAAAATGTTTGTGTTGTGTGCTTCTTAAATTTCATCTGTGCTTTATAGGAGAGTGTCTGAAAACAGATCTTCTTTCACTTCTTGAACAATCAATTATTACCCAAAGTATGTGTGTTTGTTTGGGTATATTGACACATGGCTATACAGCAAGGTTTGTGCCTAATGGAGCAAAGATTTAAAACTCTGTACAGGCAGTAGATGACAATATTTTTGCTTCTTTTTCAGCACTGTTAATGGGAAATCTGTTGAAACTTGGTTACCTTCTAGAGAGAAATGACAAGCTGAATAACCTTGCAGTTTTAACTCTTAGTGTAGGTCTTTCCTTTCTAGGTTTCTTCTACCTAAAGAGAGGCTGAACAGACATTTGTATCTGTTCAGTGTGTTTAAAACCAGCAAATGCTATAAGGTCATTCCACCTCTTCATAAAGGTTAAGTCTCCTAAGTCTCGGCAGCCCACAGTTTGGAAATAGAGTTCATAGGTTGTATTCTACTTAGAGACAACAGTAAATATTTAATCCGTTATATTTTTACACTGTTACCATTATTTTATTTTTGGCTGTAGAGAGGTGCATTGTGCCACCCATTTTGTGGTATTGTTATCCTTAATCAAAATAAAGAAATGCTAAAAAAATCAGGCTATACAGAAACAGGCTACCAATTTTTTGTAAACTTACATGAACATAGGTCTTTTCCATTTCAGTTTTAGGATGAAGGTTTGGTCAATCTTTACCTTAAATGCCCATTTTTTTCTATTTCTAGTTAGAATCATTGGTGGTGGAGAATGTTCAGATGGAAAAATAAAAATTATCACCCACTCAGTGCAGTTAGGTACCATAGGAATGAATGTTCAAGGACATGCTGATGTACTCTTTCTAGTGCACACTACAATACATGGTCCTAAATTGGTTTAGCTTTTTTTTTTTTTAATAAAATGATTGGAACATTGTTTGAAGAGTGACTAAAGCCAGAATAGTGGATTTGTATGCCGTCTATCTATTCTATCGATAGATAGAATGGGTATGAGGTAAATTAATACAAATATTTATAGCTACTTTTATTTTTTTGTGGTGCTTGAAGTTGTTAAATTTTTTTACACTCTTCTCTATTTAGACTAGAGCTCCAGAAATAAGTTTTTAGAACATATCAGTAGCACACATGTTTTCATAAACTCTATTTCTATTTTACTGTGCAAATAAAATACACAGGATATCCCTTTTGCCAGGAAAGCAAGGCTTGATAAACTCAAATTAAATGGAATATAATGAAAAGAAATTAATGGAGGCTTTACAGTTTAGTTCACTGAATGGTTTTAAGAGTTTCAAATTAAATGACACATTAAAAATACCTGCTTTGTCAGCAGAAAACAAGTACGAAAGGTAACTAAAGCTCTTTTAATGTTCGAGTTACAACAAAACCACAAGAGAGAACTTTTTTTAACAAAAAGCAGGCTACAGACAGCACTGGATGGAGTTTAAACACTGACTTTTGCACCTACAAGCCTCAATAGGGTGTTAGTCTCACATGCATAAGTATACAATAAGCCAGTAGAAGGAAAAACAGACTTTAAAACTGCTTCTTTTACCTTAAACCTGTTTTCTCAGACCTCTCCAGGTGGGGTCTTGAACAATAAACTAACCACATGGTGATAAATGACTGTTTTCCTTGAAGTGCCTTTGACAAGTTGTTTTCCATTAAACAGAAGCATAACTTCTTGTCATGAGTGGGTGAACTAGCTCCATCTTTCCGAGGAAGTTGTTTTTCAGGAGGAAAATATATGTAACCTTGTTCATTTCTTCAGTGATTTTTTCAGACCCAGCCGTGTAGTACAGTATCTTTCTCAAAGATGATATGCAAAAAAACTGTAGGTAAAAATCAGATACACTTTCTAAACCCTTTGGAAACTTTGGTAAGATAGTGATTTCTTTCTAAGTTTTAGTTTTGCTGCTTATAATTGTCATTAAAATGAGATAAAAACTAGCTCCTGAATTTTTCTTCTATATTGTGTATTATTTCTTATGCCTGGAAAACAAAACAAAACAAAACAAAACAAAACAAAACAAAACAAAAAATCCCAAATAAAATAAAATAAAATAAAATAAAAAAGTTAAGTTTCTTCTGGATTTAGAAGCAAAGAAACCACAGGAAGAACAGGTCCACAGAGCACTGAAGAAACAGTTAAGCTCTTGGCATGGAAGAAAGCTACAACTGAAGGCAGAGATTAAGGAGGCTGTTATTTCTTCCCAGGAAGCAGCCATCCAGGAACTCTCTGCAGTGAACTGGGCAGCCCGGTTATCAAGTGTTTGCCACCACATGCAAAGGACTTCCCTTTACGCTGTGTCATAAGGTTCTTTCACATTTTATCCAACCACAGGAAAGTAATTCATATATTTGTTTCCTTCCCAGCAAAGAAAACGTACTAAAATGTGAAGACCAACCCCCAGGGAAAGACTGACTGAGAAAACTATGACTGGGAATGGAATAGGGAAGAGAACATGACCATAAGAGAGAGGCAAGGAATCACAGCTGGTTAGCCCATCAGTACGGCTGTCAAATCCTTCTGTGCGACGAGGACACTTGAAGAGCCAAGAATCTGGGCCACAGGCTGAATTTGTACAATCTTCTGGAGTTTGAGGTACCTGCTAGAACCAAATAACCCACAGACCCTTAATCCAACCAGATCACAAAATATTTGCTTGGTGCTATCCTTGATGCCTTTGAGTTAGCCAGATAGAAGTTTTCCCACTGCTACTGTGGGCAGGTCCACAACTTAGGAGCAGGAAGAAGTTAGATATGTCCCTCAGGGAACAGGAGAATCAAGGAGGAGGATAGTTGGTAGATCTTGGCTAGATTTAAAGAAAAAGCGGGTGTTTAAGGAATGGTGGTCAAAAGCTGCCAACAAAACTGGAATAAAATTTGTGTTATTATGGTTAATTGAAAATGGACACCTTGAGCCTACTTTTGCCATTTCACAGTTTTGAAGGATACGCTTCTAGGAGTCTGGTTTGTAAGCTTACAGAAATCACTTTCTTTGCATAATGTCAGTATCTGATAGTCATGTTTGTGTTTTTATGATGATTATCAGTACCTTTTGAGGTATCAGTGAGTGCTAAGGAACAGCATGCCACTCTGACAGGTTGTAGATTGAAAGACTATTGCTATTTATAAAGTAAGCCACACAGATGAGTAACATAAGGGCAGAAGTGGATAGCAATGGTCAGTATGTGTACTGAGTTTGGCTGGGATGTAGTTAATTATTTTCACAGTTCACAATGGTGCTGTGGTTTAGATCTGGGACCAAGACCATACTGATGACACGCTAATGTTTTAGGTGTTGCTGAACAGCATTTGCACAGTCAAGTCCTTCTCTGTTTCTCACTCTGCCTCCCCAAAATAGATTAGGGGTGCACAAGAGGCTAGAGGCAACATAACCAGGCAGATGACCTGAACCTACCAAAGGCCGGCTCCACACCATACCACATCAAGCTCAGCCACACAAAGGGAAAAGAGAGGGTTTTAAGAGAATTAGCCTTTCTTTCTCTGAAGGTCTCAGGTCCATGGGTGGTGCTGAGACATTGTCTTTGCATCACTTGTTTTCCTTTTTTTTTATCTACTTTCACTTTCCTTCACTTAGTAAACAAATTATATTTTGTTGCACAACTTTTCCTGCTTTTACTCTTTCTTTCTTCTTTCCCCATTCCACTGGGGTAAGGGGAGATAGTGAGCAAGAAGTTGTGTGATGCCTAGCTGCCTACTGGGTTTGACCCACAACAGTATGCAGACCAGCACACGGTCAAGGTCTTGTAGATGTTAGTGAGTTTTAAGGAGAGATTAGAAAGAGGATGAGAAATTCTTGATTTCTTAATATTGGTGGGATGCAACTGTCAGTTACGAGAGACAGCATGAAAAAGAATACAAAGACGTTTGAATACGTAACAAGCGGGTGATGAATGTGGAGGTGAGAGCTGAGATATAAGAGAATGAGAGGAAAAAAAAGTGTGCAGAGGCTGCGAAGGGTTTATATTTAAAACCTTGTTCAGCTAGTAACAAGGAAATTTCATACTACTGCTGAACAGAAGAGAACAACACACACACTCCGTGTAGGTAAGGCTAATTTCATTTACCAGGTTCTGGGAGGTGGTATATTCTTTTATTTCAGAAAACAGAGGGTGAGATGTGCTTGTTCTTCAGCTTTCAATACTATTTCTACAGATGTCTCTAAGCTCACCCACTGCCTGACTTACAAGCACTGCATACTCACGCTCAGGTGTCCAGGCACAGAAGCCGACAAAGAGATTTAGTAAGCTTCTTAGTAATACAAGCAAACAGACAGCAACATCTGGGGAAAAGAACACAAATAAATTTTCACAGTCTCTTGTGTGTTGTTTGTTCCAATTAGACACATAGACCAACCTCATTACCATTTTGCATGGCTACCATACTTGAATGCAAAATGCCAAGCATCTACTAGTCTACATAGTCTCAACCCATGAAATGAGTGTTACTCAGTAAGGCATAGAATTGTCTAGGTTGGAAGGGACCTTTAAGGTCATCTAGTCCAATCGTCGACCTAACTCATGAAAAACAACTCATGGCTAAACCATCTCAATAAGCACTATGTCAACCCATCTTTTTAATACCTCCATGGATAGTGCCTTGACAACTTCCCTAGGCAGCCCATTCCAATGCTTGATAAACTTTTCAGTGTAAAAATTTTCCTGATATCTAATCTGAACCTTCCCTGGTGCAATTTGAGGCTATTTCCTCTTGTCCTGTTGCCTGTGACTTGGGAGAAGAGACTGACCCCCGCCTCCCTACAACCTCCTTTCAGGCAGTTGTAGAGAGCAATAAGGTCTCCCCTCAGCCTCCTTTTCTCCAGGCTGAACAACCCCACCTCCCTCAGACTTTCCTCTTAAGATTTACTCTCCAGACCCCTCTCCAGCTTCATTGGCCTTCTCTGGACCCAGATTAGCACCTCAGTATCTTTTTTGTTGTAAGAGGTCCAAAACTGGACACAGGACTCAATGTGGGGCCTCCCCAGTGCCAAATAGAGGGGGATAATCCCTTCCCAACTCCTACTCACCACATTATTCCCGGTACATGCCAGGGTGCTGTTGGTCACCTGAGCACACTGCTGGCTCCTGTTCAGCCAACAATTGACCAACCCCAGGTCCTTTTCTGCCAGGCAGCTCTCCAGCCACTCTTCTGCTTTTCCAAGCACTGCATGGGGTTGTTGTGACCCAAATGCAGGACTTGGCACTTGGCTTTATTGAACCTCATCCCATTGGCTTCAGCCCATTAATCCAGCCTGTACAGATCCCTCTTCAAAGCCTTTCTACCCTCAAGCAGGTCAACACTCCCACCCAACTCAGTGTCATCTGCAAACTTACTGAGGGTGCACTCAATCCTCCTGTCCACATGGTTGACAAAGATATTAAAGAGAACCAGCCCAAATACTGAGCCCTGAGGGACACCACTCCTGATCGCCTGCCCACTGGATTTAAATCCATTCACTGCCACTCTCTGGGCCCGGCCCTCCAGCCAGTTTTCAACCCAGTGGGGAATAGTCCCATCCAAGCCATGCACGGCCAGTTTCTCCAGAAGGATATTGTGGGAGACTGTAACAAAGGCCTTACTAAACTCCAGGTAAACAACATCCACACCCTTTCCCTCATCCACCAAGCAGGTCACTTTGTCATGGAAGGAGACCAGGTCTGTCAAGTAGGACATGCCCCTCATGAACCCACGCTGGCTGGGCCTGATCACCTGGGTATCCTTCATGTACCGCATAATGGCACTCAGGATGACCTGTTCCATGACATTCCCAGGCACTGAGGTCAGACTGACAGGCTTGTAGTTCCCTGGATCATCCTTAAAACCCTTCTTGTGGATGGGTGTCACATTTGCTAGATGCCAGTCAGCTGGGACTTCCTCAGTTTAACAGGATTGCTGGTAAATGATGGAAAGTGGCTCACTGAGCACTTCCCCAGCTCCTTCTGGCTCCCCTCCTTTCTTCTCTGAGAACTGAGAACTCTATTAATTCATGGTCGCTGTGACCAAGACGGGTTCCAACTGCCACATCCCCCACAAGTCCTTCTCTATTCACAAATAGCAGATCCAGCAATGCTCCCTCCCTAGTCATCTCCCTAACCAGCTGTCAGGAAGTTATTCCTGACACACTCCAGTAACCTCCTAGACTGTTCCCTCTCAACTGTATTATGTGCCCTGCTGATATCTATTAGGTTGAATTGTCCCACCAGGACAAGGGCAAGCGATCTTGAGACCTCTCCCAGTTGCTTATAGACTATTTCATCTATCTCCACATCCTGGTTGGGTGGTCTGCAACAGACTTCCACCACAATATCAACCTTGTTGGCCCTCCCACTGATTCTTACCCATAGGCACTCAACTCAGCTGTTAACCTGATTTAGTTCTTGACATTCATAACCCTCCCTAACATAGAGGGCCACCCCTCCTACTCTTCCTTGCCTGTCCCTTCGAAAGAGTTTGTAGCCATCCATTGAAGCACTCCAGTCATGTGAGTCAAGCCACCATGTTTCTGTAATAGCAACTACATCATAACTTTCCCTGCTGCATAAGGATTTCCAGCTTCTTCTGTTCGTTGCCCATGCTGTGTGCATTAGTATAAAAGCACTTCAACTGGGCTACCAGTCCCACCACCTTTTTGGTGTAGGAAGGCCTAACTTCTAGCTGACCATTCCCAGGCTCAGCCCTAGTTCCTAATCTATCAATGAATCTTGTGCCTCTGTGGATGGATTAGTTTAAAGACCGTTTGATGAGCCCTGCCAACTCCTGTGCAAAGACCATCTTCCCCTTTTGAGACAGGTGTGCCCCATCTGTTTCCAGTAGGCCTGGTATCATGTAAACCTTCCCATGCCCAAGAAACCCAAAGCCTCAAACCAAACGCAATTGTTTGTTTTGATTGCAAAACTGTTGTCACTCAAACTCACTGGAAAAGGCTGCTGCTGAGAGACTGGAGGGAGGCGTCTCAAAGAAAGACCAGCCAGAGGCACAGTCTGCACCAAGTCCTTTACCGTAGGTGAACTGCACTGTGCTGCAGGCTCTCTGAAACTTGCCAAGCAGAAGTAGAGTTACTGGAGTTCTGTGTAGCAGGCTGCACAATTTAATTTGTTTTTTGGCAGTTTATGTCATAAACACCATAATGTCCAGCTTGGTAAGAAGGGATGTGAAGGGCAGAAGGAGGAAATCTGCCTCGTCAAGTTGCCTGAAGCATGCACTCCAAGTCACATGAGTAGGAAAGAGAAGAATGAATGTGGGAGGCTGGTTTTTGCCCCAAGTAGCAATGCAACTTTATATCTGCAGTAAGCCTGAGGGCACAGCACAATACAAGATATAATGGAAGAAAAGCTGTCCAGATGGCAAGCAGAGACTAGGAGAACCCCAAATGCAGACACAGAGATGAGCTTTAGAGTCAATGTGTGGAGAGAACTACTTCTAACACCTGGATGGCACAGTGCAGAGGTAGTTCAACTGTAGGCAGTCATTAAAAACACAGGTTGAGAGACAATCTCTGGAAAAGGACCTGCCTCTGTAAGGACATAGCAGGGAGATAATTGTTCATAAAATCTTGTATTCTGTCTAGCAGATCTGTTTTAAAAGGAAGGTTGCTGAAATGTGGATTTTTAAATGTTGCTTGCTTTAGTTTGGGTTCTGGAAATAATTCACACAGGAAACAAGAGCTTTTCTACATGCTGACTCAAAAAAAAAAAAAAAAATGTACAGGTGCTTCCACTATCTGACTCTGGGTAGCTCAAGGTCCTGCTGTGCTTGCACCCTCTGAACCTCACTGGAGAGTCCAATAAAGCATGCTTTCAAAAAATCCAATGCCAGTAAGATCATAATGAGTATACAGGGGTGAAGGAAATGAACAAACCAGGCAAGGACAGGAAGGCACTCAGTTCCAGATGCCCAGAGTATTCTCTGTGTGTTTAATTGGTTGCTGAGGAGTTTCAAAAGTTACTGTTAAGTTGGATGCTGATGAGGCTGGACAGTGCCAGGTAGGAACCGATCCACCCAAGAAAAATCACACCATTCTCCTTTCAGGAACCACCAAGCAAAACTGGTGTTGCTATCATAATCGTCTTACGTCCCTAGCTAAACACTCTTCCCCATGCTAGCTACTTGTATTTTCAGATGGAGGAGAACAGTGCTGATGAGACTGAAGTGCCAAGATTTGTGTGGTTTTATAAGATATGCAAGTATCTTTTGTGTATATTATATTTATATAGAAGATACAAAAGATAAATCCTTTTAACAAGTTGTGGTAAAAGTAATACTACTCCCACTAGGAGAACTGGAACTGGATAGCTCTTCCAACTTCTGGGAAATCACTAGAGAGGTTAGTCTATATAACATTGTTATTTCTACAATTATTTCAGCCTCAGTCTGTGTCCAACCAGCATTGATATTTCAGAAGACTGTATTTTCTTCAATATGTGTTACTCACATGCAAATGACAGCATTTGAGGAAAATCAGGAATTGCCCTATTTACAGTGATTTTACAGGCAGTCATGAATCACTGAAAAGCATCCTCTTTGTCTGGAGCAGAAGGACAACACTCTCCTAGCAGAAGGGATGTGTATGGCATTCCCTGCAAATGCAACCAGTTTGTCAATACAGGAGGCAAAGTTTTCTTCCAGTACCTCAGATATCAACCCGTACAGAAGGCGTGCACTGTTTACTATACACAGTTATTACTAAGCTGTAACTGGACAGAACTACAAAGAACACATCTTAAACTGGTTTTGTAGGAATTAATTTCTTCTCACAGTCTTACTGCTCAAATGCTTCCAAATACTGACTCACTTGAAATGTACAACTTCAGTGTCTCTTATAACTTGTTCATAAACACTAAACAGAAAACCAGTTCTAAAAACATTGGAGAAAACATCTTAATGATGTCAGCAGCTACTTACTAAGGCAGAAATGTCCCACCACCCACAATGTGGTTCTCAAGTTAAATTTCAGTGACCTTAAGAAATGACATTTTTTTAAAAAATGGCTGACAAAAGAAGATTTACAAGAACGCAGATGTACTGTACAAAAGCATCTCCCTCCCCTTGCCTGTACAGTTGCACAAATAAATGTCACACCTGTGACAGAACATGAGAGGTGTGGCTGAGGTACAGTCTGCAGCAGCAGGAAAGCTGCTACATTCTTCCTGCCTAAAAGCCTCCAAGAAAAATGAAAAACCTCTGTTTTTGCAAGAAAACACAGGTGTTTCCTAAATTATTGTTTTGGAAGAAAGCAAAGGGGTTTGGGATCCCTTTTGCCAGTATGTCTGCAATGGGGAAAAAACCTTATGCCATGGCAGGAAGGGAGAAATACTTCAATAAGTGCCTTTTCATATTCTTGAAGTGACTATGAACCAAGGACCATCAGCAAGGTGGATTTAGGCCATAGCTTCATACAGAGAGTGTTGGTCAACATATTTTCAGACTGGTATCCTAACCAACACTCAGCTGTTAGTTTATGACAAAATGTCAGCCAAAAATCCATGTACAGCATGGAGAATCTGTGTCTGTATCCAAAATGTATTAAACATTTCTGAAGGGCTGGAACTGCATTTCTTCACTTCAAAGTCACTTAAGGAAAAACAGTTACTGAAAGCCTTTCTCAAACCTCTTTATCCCATATAGATTGTCACTGAAGGGCTAAGAAGGAGAAATCTGGACCAAACCCATTCTGAATGCTGGCAAAGCCAATATAATTCATTTACACAGACGACGATTTGGCTTTTTTCTTTCTGCTGTTCTTCAATTGCATCTAGAAAACATACGTTGAAGAGCTGTTCTGAAGTAAAATCAGTGACTGGTCCCAAAAACTACTTTGAGAAATGTCAGAGGAGCTCTAGAAGGCTGACAACAAAAGGAAGAATGTCTCACCATGGTGTAATTAAAAGGGGAGAAAAGTTCACATTGCATATCAGTCACATGACAGTGGCCAGGCATGGATTCCTTACAGCCACAAAACTTATTTTAAGGTGGTCCTGGAGGGCGCTATCCAAAGGCGCCTAAATTCTAGGGAGTCATTAAAACACAGGATTGGGGACAATCTCCAGAAAGAACCTACCCTGGAGGGAAAAGAAAAACTTTCTGTCTGTAGAGAGTAATGGTCTCAGGCTTGAGCCCTGGGGTCCCAAGACTATAAACATTATACCACACATTTCTTCATACTGCACTGTTTGACATCCCCACGCCCTCACCATGACAGGTTTGCAGCAGACGTTTTAGTGGGTTGCAGCTCTCAATCCAGGATGTTGGTGCCTCCCTCCCACACCTCCTTCCAGCCAGCAGCACGCCTGCACCCCAGCCCTCCCCTCGTGCAGGAGAGCTCTGCATCATCCTGATGGCCAGCTGAAGGCAAGGCGAAGTCTTGCATCTTTGCATGCCAAATGCCAAATACTACATGCTGAATGAGACCTCTTTTGAATAGGTAGTTCAACGTCCTGGTATGTGTCACCTAACACAGTCAGCTGAATTGCTCCGATCACTCAGATTCGCAGGAAATCTGGGAGCTCTCCACCACAGCAGGACAACAAAGGCTGTTTTCATAGGTTTTGGCAACTTTTATGAGGCTGAAATAATCACAAACATTATGAGTTGTGCCACAGCCTGTCCAATTGTCATTATAATTCTTCTCTGGCATTTAAAATGTTACCTTCTGTTAGTCTCAGAATGCCTCTTTTAGCAAAACAGAATTTCTAATGTCTATATCTTCATCTGCACCTTTTCTGAATTTACATAAAGCAAGTGGAAAACAATGGCTACAGTTTGCTTCTAAGTGCATAGGACATGAGGATTGCTTTTACTTTTCAGCTTGAAACATCACTATGTATTAATTTTAAAGGGTACACTTTATGAGAGGAGTCACAGGATGAAAAGCAAAGTGAGGATCTTTGCACTACCTCCTTGCATACTTCTACGATGCCTTTTTCTTCTGCCTTTGTACAGTGGGATGCATGAGAAGTTCACTACTGAACACAATTTTAATAAATGTATAAAAAGAAGTGTAAGAGTATAAACCCCAGTGAAGGTCATATAAAAGGCAGAACCCTCCCTGATAACAGTGTGAGACAGAATTTGACAAATAGTAGTCAAGTTGCTTTATTTTATAATCAGAGACTTGATGAAGTTGTATAAATAACAGGACTTTACATCTTACTGTGCATTTTAGATCATGATTTCATATCCAGAAACCTTGTTACAGAGCCTGATGTCTCATTCCTTTCTCAAAATATCAGCATAATCAGAAAAACTACCTGTAAAGGACCACATTTCTTATTTTAACAGAAGAGTTGAGAAAAAAATCTGCAGGACACAGAACATACGATGTGTTCTTACAAGGAAAGATGATACATGTGACGTCAGCTTACTGAAGAATTACTTGGCAGATGGAGGAGAAACAACAAAACCCATAAGCCCCAGCTCAAACTTCAGATGATCTTGCGGCTAATTGCACTGCAGCTGTCCAGCAGCAGGCCTTGGAACATGCCAAGCCACTTCTTTACACCTCTAGAAATATTTAGTTTCTTATCCATGCCTTAAAGTTGTAGTTTATTTACATTTGGATGTTTGCAGCAGTTCATGTTTTGCAATCAAGAGCAAGCTATGCTCAGAACTCCCCCATATTCTCTTATTTCTTCCCAGTTCCCTTGATAACCAGACAATACAGTGCAGCTGGACAGAACTTTAAATATGCATTTCTTACACTATCTGCATGTTTCCTTTGCGCATTTCCTTCTCCTGCCATCCCTCACCACACCAGGTGTAAAGTAGGGTTCAGCTAACAGAACTGAGAAAACCTTTCTGCTTCTAATGAATTTTTTCATGCAAGTGACACAGTAAAACCTGCTGTCCTTCTGCTTACCTCCTTGCTGTCAAATGCACAGCAACCAGAGCTAACTTGGGGATATTTTTAAATTAGCTCAAGACAGTGTTGTCATGACAAGATTGAAAATAGACCAGCCAGACCACACCTCTCTAATTTTTACAGTTTGCGTTGAGATACAAGCTGGTCTGGTGGGAGATCAGTACCAAGACTGGCTAATTGGAAGCTGTCAGCTCAGGTGTTTTCTCAAGCTTCATTCATACCTTTGGCAAATGTGTAGGTAATGTTTTACTGGCAGTATTTGGAGTATGGTGGACACAGCACTCAGGAGGTAGTGGTTGTGACATGTCAGAGTTTCAGGGTGAAGTTTTCTTCTGCTTGTACTCAGAATGCACTAGGATTTGCTGTCATTACTCAAGAGCACTGCCAATAAGCAGAAATACTATGTTCATGAGTTCCTGCTCAGCTGAGCGTGAACTGAAAAAAATGTCCATTTTGGGCACTGATGTGTTCAGCTCTGCACAAACTACCAGATCTTGTCAGTAATGCCTGCTAGTTAGAGACATGATTTTGGTGGGTGGGAAAAATGAGGATATACTGCAAGCAGTTTGCTCTGCAGAACAGCTTTCACAGACATTGTTGTCTTTTTGTTCAAAGGGCTATGCTTCTGGCTTTGACTTTCCTGTCAGTGCTACAACTGACCTTCACTTGAGCCAGGGTTGAGAGCATTGCTAATGATGCTAACCAAACTGTTCACCACTAATGCCATTCTGCTTGCACTGCAATGGGACTGTTTCTGAAACTCCTGTCCTTCCACCCCATTTTGTGCTCATGTTTACCAAGAATTATTCACTAATGAAATGTTTCCAAGGATCACATGTTCATAATGTCAGTTTCTCTAATCAGTTATAGTCATCATCCTGATGGACTGACACTTTACAGAAAATATTTCCTTACTTCTCTTGCACTATGTGTCATTGATCAGAGAAACTAAGTATTTAGCAGAGTTGTAAGACAAGTGGAGTCAAGTACAAGGCTCAGAGACAAGTATATGAGTAAGAGGAGTGGATAACATCTGAATATATCCAAACGAAAGCTTTTTTTTTTGAGACTTAAATTCAAGCTACACTCAGTAAACTGGTTCATACCTTTTAGTCATTTTAGATTGATCAGGCAATGGAAAGAAGTAAACTGAGTGTATTATATGACTAACACATCCCTACTTCTGTGGACTTCTCTGTCAAACCTTACACAGTTCTGTTGTCCAGAAGAGCACAGACACCAAAGAGGGAGGTTGGGCTTTCTGGGACAGACACTCAAGTGGTGTCCTTTGTGGCATGTTCAACTTACCTAAAACATCAAATGGCAGGTCTAAATATTTCTTTCAAAATGTTTGTTATTCACTGGATAATCTCATACACCAGGTGTGATTTGGCTATGTTCGTGACTGAGCTGGTTTTTGGTCAGTACATGTACAAAAAAAGAGCTTACTAACTCTTTTTATGAGTTACAGTATTTGTGTCCATTTCTATAAACATTTAATTATGTTTCTAATCCTTATGTACTATGAATCCTTTCCACTCCCCCCCATACCATACTTAAGTAATCAATAATAAACTGGACAGATTTCAGCTCTAGTCACATGATCATAAATAACTCACCAACAAATTAAAAGAGTTTTATAAACACTCTAATTATGCTATGGCAAGGATGACCACTTAAGACCATGTTTCTTACATGACAAAAAAACATCTGACAAGTAGAGCAGAAAATATGTGTAATTGTGCGATAAAATGATATAATCTCCTCTATTATTTTAACATAATTGTGTCCAGTTACTTCTTTTTCTAGTCATCAGTCACCATTAGAAGATCAGTTTCCATGCTTCTTTGACTCACAGAACCAACAGTTGGTGGGTCTGAAATTCACTTTAAAGAAAAATACAACAGAAAAGCAAAGAAAAAATGTGACTGCTACTATGAGTTTTGCCTGAGAATCCCAGCTTCTGACTTATCCACCAACTACTGGGCTCTGCTTCATTCCCCCTTGGGGTCTAGTATCTTTGCTGCTTGTGTTTTTCATACAAGTGGCGTGATAATAAGGTTTGTTCCGTAATTCAGACGAAATTTAGCAAATTGGGACTGTGTTTATTCAATGGGAGTTCAGTGTAATGCATCACCTTGTAGAAAATGCTCACTATCTCTTTTTTCATCAGGGTAAATTCCAAATAAATTTCAAATTAACCTAGAATATAGTACCCTTTCAAGAACAAGTTTTATGAAAAGCATTAAAACAGAAAATGTAATATAAATGTAATCACAGCTCTAAATAAAAGTACATCAGAGGCCTAAAAGCCTGCACAAGAACAAAGAGTTGTATC
The DNA here is from genome assembly GCA_013400375.1 of Thinocorus orbignyianus. Taxonomy (NCBI): domain Eukaryota; kingdom Metazoa; phylum Chordata; class Aves; order Ciconiiformes; family Thinocoridae; genus Thinocorus; species Thinocorus orbignyianus. The sequence continues at coordinate 172,631 of VXBW01002489.1, forward strand.
TTCTGTATTTCCATGTCAAGGCAGCAGGATTCTATTTCATTCTTTCCCCAGCCACACATGAGGTGTAAATTTTTTATTTACAGTACTTGCATAGAGGAGTTTGACGAGGTATTCATTCTGCAGAAAGATGTACTTCTGTACAGGAAAACACTTGTGGAATAATCATATATGCTAAGTGAAGAACTCCGATGTCATTAAGAAATACCAGTTTGAAGTCATGAACTATTTCTGTTTTTTAAGAAAAGCTGCAGAAAGCTGAAGACAACTCATGACAGATCAAAGAAGCAACAGGACAGTGCATTTCAGCTGTTTAGAGAGGAGGCAGAGCCTGTAACAAACTTGTTCTCCTTTGCCCATCCTACTGTGTCCCACATCATTTTTTCACACCCTGCAGCAGGACCCACCTGCCTTGAAGGCCTGTTTCTCTTAAAGAAGATGGGACCAAGGCGTCTAGATTTCCTCTAAACTTAAAATACACCCTCAGCATTCAAGTATGTGCCAACGTACGGTGGAGTTAATTTCTCAGGTGTTCCCAGGAAGTGCTCTGATCCATGTGTATCTACCCGAGCAGGGGATATTGCCAGTGGGTCTTTCTTCCTTTGGCACATCTGAAGAATGGTGCAAGGGTGAAAGCAGGGGCAAGGCAGGAAGCTGGTCCAGTATTGCACCAGGAGTGCAAACATGGTCATTGAGGGAACCAGCAGCCCGACATCCAGATCTGCTGCCTTCAGCTTTCCACAAGGTGAGAGGCTGAACTCCCCATCAACTGGTACACCTCAGGATGCAGGGAAGGTTGCTGTATTTTTGCCCCCTACTGTGCACACACACACACAAGCACACACATGCACACACATACACAGATAGTAAACTCTGTCAGAGAGGCCAAAGCGTCTCAGTGTGTGTTCATAGCATAAACTCTGTCAGGTAAAGCAGCCCTTCTTTTCTACTACAATTTGAGTTTTGAAATCAGATTAACAGCAATTTCCAGTTGCTCAAAACCACCTCAGCAAGTGTTGTAGGACTTCACACTTTGCTTTTGGTCCACCTATGTTATTGGTAAAGTCTACCCACATGAACTTCAAATGAGAACAATTTATTTCCTTTTCTGGTGCTGTGCTGCCAAGAAGGATTTCCACCATTTGTTTTAAGCCCAGACCATTTTTTAGTAACACTGAATATTTTAACACAATGTGTAAACTAGTGAAAAAGAATATAGCCATTCATATTTAGATTACTGTAATTTTCCATAGTCATGGATTTCTAATGTTTCCTTTCCATATCATTTCCCATCAGCAAAGCTTTCTGAAAAATAGCTCTCCACTCAAAAACATGCATGAAGTTTCAGGCAGAAGGGCCCATCAGGAAAAAAGGTTGACTTTTTTCGCATACACACAGTGCAGAGCAGATGATCACCTAGCAATATCAGCAGCACTTGAAAAGGGGTATGTTTTGTATATTTGAGAGATAAGGAAGGACCAGACAATAACATTCTTGTGTTCTTTCCTGCTGAATTTTGGTGGACCATAGGAGATCATCATTTTCAGCCCTGTTCAGACAATTTGCAGCACAGTACAAATTTATGTGATTCTTCTCCACATCTCTCATGACAACCACTGACCTGGAGACTGATTGCACTTTTCTACTTTAAACCAATGCAGCAGCAATGGAGAAGCCAAGGCCTTAACAGTTTAATGCCTTAGAAGTTTAAATGAGGGACAACATTCAATGGTTCAATGAGGAAGAAGTAATGACTGCATGAGTTATTTTTCTTGAGATTCTTGCTTTTCTGTTTCAATTAATTTGAACACCTATCTTGTTGCAGCTGACTAATTGACTGCTTCACCACCAGAGCTATTGTCACAGCCATTTATGTACTTGCAGCTTTGTCACCAACATCAGGTGACTGCAGACACTTAGTACAGACAAGCTCTTACTTGTTGTCTTTGAATGGAGTAACTGGGCCAGTGCTGTCTGTGGAGCATCAGAAAGAGAAAATTCATTCATTTCTTCAGCTTCAGCTGTTTTTGAACTATTCCCAATAGTTCCCTCTTTAATTCAAATTTGAAATGTTAGAAGAGATACACTATAGTCTGTTCCAGCTATAAAATCATATTTTCCTTCTTATTCTGAGTGTCTGCAATTGTTCTCTCATTGTGCTTAACCTTTAAAGTCAGGAGGTCACTTGGAAGCTCTCCAGTCTGAAATGCGAACGTCCATATTTAAAATACAGAAACCCTTTTAAAAGGTTGAAGGTATTTTTATTTGAAAGCTCAATTTATAATGACTGTTGTCCATCAATCCAAAACCACTTTCTCGCCAGGGATCTTTATTGTTTCTTTCTTATTACACGGTATAACAATTCTTTGGTACTCATTTCCTGAAGAAGATTACTTTTCAGTATCAAACTTCGCCAACAGGTCTTTTGTGGGCCAAAGTCTGCAAATCTGCATTGCAATGAAGTAGGGCGGCTTTCCAGGCATTACCGACTGCAGCAAAAAATCAGTCTGTTCTACCGTTTCTTTCTCTGCACATTTACTGCTGATCACGAATGTACACACTCTGGGCTGTACTCGTCTAAGAATTAGAGTTTCTTGCAATGAAACTCAAAACCAAGAGAAACTCGGCTGGTTTTGAGTTTCATTACAATATCAAAACTCAGCCCAATTTTGACTTAAGGTTTGCTAAGGTTTTCAAAGCCTTTGAAATAATCTCAGTGCACTTATGACTCAACTTGGCAGATTTATGGCCTCATATTGAAACAGGAATTTGAGAAAAAAAGGTGCATCAAAATGAGCTAGAGTTAAGGTGGCATTTTTTAGATGCACCATAGTGAATTAGAAGTCCCATTATCAAAACTAGCTTAATCGTTTCTGTAAAGTTTATCCCAGAGTTTGGCATTGTGCTCTAAGGCTAAAGTGAAATCTGGCTTGATTACATGGACCTGCTGTCACGTATGTTTTTCAGACAAGGTCTTACCACTAACTGGAAATTTTTGATCTTTGCATTGAAAAGTAGTAGTTTAGTTATTTTTTTAAAAAATCCACATCCTTGAGATAGTCATAAGAGTCACATCCATATAAGAAGCCTAAAAATTGACACTTTTTAGGTAAAATATAGAAAAGAAAAATATATCAGGGTGTGGGCACACTTAAAAATGCAAAGTCACATGACACCATGTTTGCAGTATATCCCATAGCAAAAAATGAAGTTAGTGTTGCTTAGTAGTGTTACAGAATCATGTTAAATATATCTGAGACTGGATTTGATGTTGTGGTTCCTTCTGAACCTCAAGAAAGCGTGGCATTCTAGATTTGAATGTTGAACTTGTGTAAGCTTCCTTCAACCCAAGGGTTACTTATTTATGAAAAATGGAACAGATCCAGACAGAGAATTATGACTTCAGTTTGTGATCCTTCCTGCTTGCTTTCTGTGGATCATTAGTTATGGCTTTCGTCAGCTAGTACAACTTTTCATTTTATTGCTATGTATTAAAAATAGTGTTGTGCATCATGGTAGATAACGGCATTGTGAATGAGACCTTGGTTTTTCCAAACTTGATGTGTAGTGTGCAGTTGTTCATCGCTGTGGAGGACTGAATCTGATGTTGTAGTTGACTCTTTCCTTATCAACATACTTATATTCATCCTAAATTAATCAATGATCTGGTTGTTAGCACAGTCCATGGATGGGAGGGAAAATGACTCGTCATACTACTGTAAGACTGTAGAATGGATCATTCTTTTTGAGTGTCTCCATTAGAGATTCTTTCCTGAGCCCAAGAAACACTTTATCACAAAAGTTTTATCAAAAGCAAGAGTTCCAATGAAAAGTCTCAGATCAATGTCACAGTTTTTAATCATAATTTTTAAAAATTATTTTTCCACAAAATTCCCAATCCCTTCTAACGTTTTCTCTATAAAATTGCCTACAAAATCAGCCTTGTGTGGTCCACCACTGCGTAATCTCAGTAAGAGACTCAGATATAAAGCAAGATTTATTCAGTCAAAGCTTACTGGAGAAATGGTTTAGAATCTGGATATACAGAGGTAGACGTTGATTGCAGAGCACTTGAATTGGCGTTACAAGGCTGATCCGTCTTTCAGAACAGCTAGGTGAAACAATATCACTCCAGTAGGGCATGTAATTAACACAGATCTCATGTATTTTCCTTTGCGTTTGATTTTTTTATTTTATTTATTTCAGAAATGGGAATGTGAGAAATGAACATCTCTTGCCACCTACACAGCTGTTTGCAAGGTTTTCTTTTTTAAAAGATGATATAATTTTGATAATCCTAATGTTTTTATGAAAGACTCAAATCATAATTACATCTTTCAACCATCTATAAGCAGCCAGTTCTTTGTTAGTTCTTTGTTTATTTTAGTGTCATCAAAATTGCAATTTCATTATTACTCTAACGTGCATGAAATTTTTCTTTGGCATCAGATTATAGCCAAATCTTCACACTGGATTATTTTCATTGTAACTTCAAGGATCTTTAAATTCAACAACCCAGATTGCCTCAATGCAGGGCAAAAGATGAAGGGTTGAGAATTCTTAAGTCCCATCGGGAGACTCATGAATGGTCAGTATGAAATTCTTGCATGCCTTTCAGAAGACCTGAGATATCATTTGTAGAAATATGTCATCTGACTAATATGCAAAAGGAATAAGTATTTTCCCAGCCAAACATATAAGGTAACACCAGAGCTGCCTTCAAAATCTTTCGACAGCACCTGCAAAAAATAGAGGAAAAGAAAATAAAATAGGAGCAAAGAACCTTAAAGAGACCAATATCTCAGTCACTGAAGTTCTGCATTTAACAAGCTGCTGTTGTAGAAATGTCTCCGCCGTTGTGTTCATGTAGTAGATCACACTACCAGGATTTTTCTGTGATGGTCTGTGTACAGCCTGTTCTGTCATGTAGCTTTAAGCAAAGTTAGTGTTTTGCACTCGGGGTGACCCTGCAATGAGTCAAGCCAGACATACACATTACAGGATGCATATGAACTTGATGGAGAAGCAGTTTACATCAAATCAAGATGGTCCGCCAAATGAAAGTTCTTACACACATTTTTGTTGTTCAGAAGATGGACAGAAGCTGCTTTTTGGAATACATGGGTTCTGGAAAGCTTATGGAAGTAGCTTGAGTTTTTACATTTCAGATGGTCTACCATGTATTAGTCTATAGAGTTGAGTTCAAACCAATGCTCCCAGGAGAGATTTAGTTTCCATGAGAAATCAGACATTCCTGTCTCTGACTTATTTGACAACTGAGGCTGCTTAACTGCTCAGTTCTTCTCCACTACTCGTCTTTTCTCTTTGGATACAAAAGACATCTCCTAGCAAGGGAAATTATTATACTCCCGGCTCCTCTTCCTTCCAGCATGACTTCTGTCAAGTGGGGGCAGTAAGACAGCAGTAAACAGGTGTCCCTTTTGTTCAGTGTTCTCCTCCACAGTGAAAAATATGTTGCTGATTTTTACTAGTGTTGCAGTGAGTTTACCTGGCTCAGGTACTTCCATGACTGGCAAAGTTGCCTCACAAATCAGTCTGCCAAACCCTTGGGTCTGGCCATAGGGTAACCTGTGAGAGAGCTTTTCTTCATGCAGTATATCAAGGGTCCACATCCATTTATAAACCTCATGCACTGTTCAGCACTTCTGCGTATGGTGAGCGTGCCTCACCAACCTTGTCATGTCACCTCACAGCCCCTTGTTAACATATGGTTGTCTAAATGTAGATATTCATCTGCTTGACTTTCTTTAAAGCTACTAGTAAAAATAAAATAAAAAAAAAAAAGAACCCTAAATATGAAACAGATGTACAAGTGCACTTTGGAATGGATGTATTACAGAGAAAAACCATCATCAGGCTCCTCAAGATCATGTTCTAGGGTTGTTTTATTATCACTTGGTCATGTGGTGTGCACCTGTGCTCTGATGGCTCTGCAACTGGCTTCAACACAAGAGCTCACCAGATCCAGAAATAGTTTGGGGTTTTTTTAGCATCTCTTGTGTGTTTTTATTTTACTCCTTTTTTTTTTTTTTTTCCTGAGCCTTGAGTTTTGTGACTCTCAGTGCTTCTGTGTGCTCTAACTGCAGTGGGAGCAAGTGTCAAGCTTAATTTTTAACCAAAATTGTATACATTTTAAATTAGAAGGAAGTTGGGGAGGGAGACACACATGTATAAATGTATTAACAAAGCAGAAAGAGCAAAAAAAGAGAAGAAATGTTAAAATGTCCATCAGGTTGACATCCACAGAGGCTACACTGGTGTGATAAAAATGGTAATTAAGTGGCATTGACTTCTAAAGTTCAAAATGCTAACACCTGCTCCTTCAGCGGCAGTATGCCTTCACTTGAGTATCTTCATACTGGGCTGCAAAGTCCCCTGAAAAATGAGCACTAGCCTCTGCAAACGTGCTTTCTCTGGGCCAGTGTGTGTTTGGTACCTGTTTGCCTACTCTGTGTCTTAGGTGGGCCAGAGTGGCTCCTGGCCACTGTTTTTATGGAAAACCTGACATGTCAGGCATGCTCCAAACACCTGTAAAGCTCACTGGTACCACAGCAAGCTCTTGGTGGCACACACTCCTCTTCCTTAATAAGATGTAGCTCTGGCAGTAAGCTGCTAGCCCAATTGTCAGAGCACATGCTTTGGAAATTGGTTTGTTGTGGCTGAGCTGACTCTTTTTGAGGGATCTGGAGGGCTGCAGCATCCCTGTTCTGCTCCTCTTACTCTGGGGAGTCTGGTAGCCCTGTGAAAAAGAAGGCAGGAGGCTGGAGTTAGGGGAGAGAAAGCCAGAGGGAATATGACAGCAATCAAAGAGTCAGGAATTCTGTACTCACTCCCCACAGTGCTGCTGGGTTTAGATCTTAGGGCTAAATTGTTGGAAAGCAGGACCAGCTGAGTCAATACTTTGCATTGGCTACACATGGTTTGAATCCACTTGAGCCTAGACTGAGATTAATTATTTTTTTTTCCTTGTAACAGCTGAAATACTATGTTCCTCATCATGATTCTGGGAGGATCCACCAAACCTCATAGATTTTCATAAGGTTTTTGAATTAGCAAAGCTGGGAGTTGTTACCATCTGATAACACCTTGGTAACATGACAAGACTGGAGTTCTCCACCAGTTCCTAGTGGAGAATTTTCACCATAGTGGATGATACCTGGTATCACTGTAACTGTGATAGTTCATATTATTGATATGAACTATTATTATCATACAGATATGCTATACAGCATCACAGGTTCCAGTTTATCACATGGTGAGTATGTGGTCATGTAGCTCTCCTACTGCTTAGTCTGATGACTATTCAATATGCAAAGGATTAACATCGTTTTAAAACTAGTTTCTAACAGTTAAGCTTGTTTTCTAATAGTTAATTTTAAAAATTCTTTCACTGAAACAAAACCCCTAAATTCTACTCCCTGCACTTAATACCCTAACAGGAATATGCAGAAAACATGACTTACAAGGTACAACTGGCGCTATGTTTATGAGTTCTTGTACTGTAGCAACGCCAAGTGTGAGCCAGCTTCCTTTAGTGAGAGTCATTGTACACTAAATTAAACCTCAGCTCAAAGTATCTTTACAGCAGCACTGAGAAGCCAAATGCAGCACATCATAAAGAGCAGGACTTATTGAAGAGGGGGAGCTTATTTATACAGAAATTAGGATGTGGGAGTGCTAATTTCTATTTGATTAAAACAGAGGTGTGTGTGATTTTAAAAAGGGGTCAGGAACACTCATCTTTGAAAACCAGATCATATGAATTGCCTCCACTCCTGGGGGAGTCAGGTCTGCAGGCTGACAACTGTGTGCCCTATCAGGCAGGCAGCTGCCCTACCCAGAATTCAGGATGGCTTATCTGAAAAATCATGTGGATAGATGATTCCCCACCCTCCTATATGATTTACCTCTCATGCCTGTAACAGGGGCTGGAGAGGTTTCCATTTGGTTTATCTTTGATGGAAACATCTAGTAAAGAAACAACTTTGATCTTCCTTGAAGCGAGTTATTTAAGCTAACACCAACTACCAAGGCAATGTTGTATGCTGTTGTACAAGGTTTACTACTATACCTACTGTATCAGTCTTACATAAACCTCTAATACATTCAGCTCTGAAATTTTTTCTTTTTGGTGCATCATGTTACTATATTTTAAAACTTTTTCCTTCTTCGTAATGTAATTGTATTTCTTCAAACAGTAAACCAGCCTATATTTGCATATGCATATCATTTTTCTTAAAAGCCATAGTATTTTTAAATTAAGATTTTTTCCAGAAATTAGATATCAAGACATTAAATTAGGAAAGCACCTCATTGACTTCAGATATTTTTCAACAATAGAATAGGATCAACAGAGAGATTGAATACTTTCTACTTTCATTTCCATCCATAAATTTTACCTCACATTTTGGGATGTGTTTCCAAAACTATTATGTGCACTCTATTTAAACTTCAGCAGCACTGAGGTACAAAGTACCTCTCAGGACCCAGATCTAAATTGATAAATAATTTACAGTCAAGTTCAGAAGTTGTCTAACACATGAAGTTCCAATTAGCAACCTCTGGGAGTTCTGTAAAAGAAAAAAGACCTCATTTATTGATTTATTTTCAGGGTGCTAACTCAATCTTATTAACATACAGAAGGATAAAGTCAGGAGTGTATATAAGGTAAGGGAAGTTTCCGCAGGCATTCAAGAAAAACGCAGTTTAAAACCCCTCCAAAAACAGCAGTTTTAAGTACTCCAACAAATTGAAGGAAACTAATGAAGTCCAACTTTTTTTCCCCCCTACAACATATTATTTCCTTGAAACATATTTTTTACTGTAACATGTTCTCTTTGCAGAGAAAGAATAAAATCCCCTTCTTTAATCCTACTTGAGGAGAAGTTTTCCAGAGTTGAATCCTTTCCCCAAATGCCTTTAACTTTTTTTTTTTTTTTAGTGGTAAAGAGTGAAAGAGGGAGTGAGAGTGCGCCTGTGGATTTGTTAAAGAGGGAGCAGAGACACTCCTGTCAGAAATGCCTGTACCAGTAGGTCAAAGAGACTATCCTGAATTGCTGCTCTGGATTAGGTTTAGGTTGGGGATCAGGTTCAAGGCTGAATTGAGGTTAAGAGTTTTGGGTTACTGTGCTGAAATTTTGAGACACCCTTGTGAAATTATAGCCTCCAACAATGGCAATCGAATGGTATCCCAGGGAGTAGGTTAAAGTCTTGTGCTAAGTCCAGTAAGAAGACTGGGTTGCGCATGGGATTTACAGTGTGAGTGGACTTCAGAGGATTATTAATTTGGGTTTTAGCTGACAGCTTTCAGATTTTAATTGTATGAAATTTATAATTATAGTCAGAACTTTCTTGCATGGAAGTGGTAGGAGAAGAGAAAGTCACTCTTTTTCCCCTTAGATTGCTGCTTCCCATCCCAGGCTGGTGGGTGAGGGGAGGCTGATGTGTTTTCTGGATTATTATTTGTGGCTGAAAGATGGGTTACTATGTTTAGATTAAGAATGGAAGGGGATACAGTGAGTTACAAATGTGGCAGTCGAGGGAGGAAGCAATTTTTAAGAGTCAGGAGATCCAACCCTGCCTCACCAAAGAAATATTTGCTTTCTTTTTAAAATGTAACTAAGCCTTTCCCCCTGGGGTGATTCAGTTAGTTAGCAAGCCAAAACCTGACTTCATTATTTACCGGCTGACCCTCAGAAGAGAGGGCTGGCTGCAGTCTCTTCTTCAGCCTTTCCAGCAGAGGCAGCGGATGGGATGGCAACACTGCACATGAATCGGGTGGGGGGGTTGGGGGAGTTGGGGGGGCATTTCTGGAACGGTTTTCAAAGGGAAGTCATCATCTGATTTTACTCTACAATGTCTCTCTCTCCTTTCCTACAAAATATAGAAGTGACTTCAGCAGCATTACAGAGATTCAGCATCTTCTGCAAGAGTACAAAGCTTGGAGGTTGTTTTTATGATGAAAACTGCTTGTGATACCTCTATTTTTCTGCCCCACGCTTTACGTCCTTTTAAGATGTTCCCCGTTGTGTAGTATTAGTTGTGATTGAGGTATCTGCCCAAAGAAATTACTGCAATAGAGATGAACATTCAGCTAAGCTTAAGGTTTGAAGTGCTGTCATTGTAAATGCTTTGACATGAAAACTTTGGCCATAATTTGTTTTTAATTATTCTGAATCTTGGAAGAAATCTGTCACCTCACATCGAAAAAAAATAGCTTCATGATCTTATTCTGATGAATTTACAAGACTAGGTGAGATTTGCAGACCAATGGGATGATGCCACTCCTGAAGAGCGGTTGCTGTATTCTCTGTCAGGATTTAAATTGGAGCCAGTTGTGTTGTGAATGGGGGGATGAGCCCATAACGTGGCTGTTCCCCAAAAGGATGAGAGACCACTCTCCAACCTCTGCAACCAGATAGAGAGGTAAAAGGCAAACATTTTGTAATTTAGGGTCTAGGATGGCCCATCCTTCTTCCATAGCCCATGCGCCCTTGAAGGAACCAGAGCCTTGGGCAGCCTTCTATCTCTTCTTCAGTGCCAAGGTAAGGATTTACTTTGTGGTCATGTATGGTCAGGGCTGGATAACAGGATTCCAGTTTTTTCCGTCATAGCAGCATGTGGCTGAAATTCTAATAAAAAGTGATGGAAACCTTATTGAAACAGAGATCTGAATCTCAGTTCCACTCACCTGCTCTGATACACAATTTTTTAAAAAGTAACAAAGAGGTTTTCCTGTAAAGGCTGCAAGGCAACATGTACTAATCAAATAATGGCAAAAGGACTAAGCAAGGATGGAAGCCATTTTCATGAATGTGTGAGGAGATCTGTATTAAATATTTATTCAGCACCAATATGTAGTAAATATCTGTTCTTCTGGAGAGCACTTGTAAGCCATTTTATTGAACTAAAGTTATTGTAAAAATTAAATGTTCTTATGATTTGATTATTTCCACACAGTTTTTGTTGGAAATTTATACTAGAATAGGAGTTTGGCATGTAGTAACAAAACTTTATCACTCTTATTTATTATTACTACAACACACACATATCTGGAGTTTTTTCATTACTTCTGACATCTGCCTGTTGACATACAATTTACATTACACAAAACCTACCCACTGAAAATTCATTTTATTGGATGTGCCAAATATTTTTGTAAAGTTTGTATTCTCCAACAACATGGATTTTATGTGAAATGTTTCTCACAGACTTTTTAGTCATAACTGCACAAATTCAACTTTTCCAATATGTACTTTTTCTTACAAATAATTCTGACTTCTACAACACTGGGATGTTTACACTGACCTCCAACATCAGATTCTTTTTCATTTTCCCTCCCAACACACACAAGTTGTGAGACTACAGAAGTACCATGGTTTGATGTTTTCCTTCTGAAATTATCTATACGGAGTGGTCAGACCTGTCATCAAGTGACAACAAACAAATTCATTACGAGTAACAGAATTCCTACCAGTTGTGCAAGTGATTTACCAACAAGAACTGCCCTTTTATTTTTGAAGTCTGTCTTATCCTATTAAACTTCTAGTTACAGGTCTAATGGCAAAGACTGATATATCTTCCTCCCACTAATCCTCCCAAGACCCATGGTGTTTTGGCAGTTATCAGTATTATCCACTCAGATTTCTAAAAATGTCATTGTGTTGTCATAAAAAAAAAAAAAAAAAAGTCTTCTTTTTACTATTTATATAGAGTGTGCTTGAGTCTCTAGTTCTTTTTTTGAGGATGACGACACTTCTATACTTCTGTTACACCAGAATGGAACAACTTTCTGGTCCTTTCTTGATCTAATCTAACATCATGGAACCATTTTTTCTTACTTCAGTCAGAGTTGCACTGGACTTTAAACAACATCTGTTCCTACAGAAGAAACAAACCAAAAAAACCACACCCTACTGCCTTAAATTAAAAAACAAACAAACAAACAAACAAATAAATAAATGAATGCCTGTAAACCACAAATTCAAATACCAACTAAGACATTTCCTCGTATTTTTCTGTGAAATATGCAGTTATCATTCATTCTCTCCACGGGCACTTTTTCATATGTTTTAATTTGACTTATATTTCTCTTTGTGTCCAAGAATAATATTCTTGCTATGTTTTTAATGCTGTGAAGTAGCAGAGCATTGTATGTAATTTGAATTACAGATATAGAAGAACTGGACTAATTTTGGACAAAATCTAGAGTGTAGACCTAAACACCCCCAGCTTTTATCCAGACCTGGGGGTATAATTTCCATCTATATGTTTTCTGTTCTCACCGGACTGTCACTCTGTGGAAATATCTAGTTCAGTGTATTCATCCTTCGCTAGCTCACTGGTAACAGTCCTGGGCAAGTATGTGCTCTTGAATCATATCATACTTTACTCTTCTGTGACTGTTAGGAATGTATGAAGTCAGCCAACAAGTTAATATATGCTGTTGTAGTGTAAACATTAATACACAGATTATTATTCAAACAGGAAGAATAACTTGTAACTCAGGCCATTCATTGTGTTCCTATTGTCCACTGCGAAACATACTCAAAGCAGTTCTGAAGACCATTTGTCCTTGATGACACCCAAAATCGATACTGATATGAACTCACCGCTGGTATCCACAGTTCACGTTGCTGCAGTGAGTAGAGGAAGGTACCAGATCTGTGTCTCTGTCCCTTTTTCATGTTCCTCAGTTCTTGTGCCTTTGTTGCCTTCATGAAGAATAGTAGCGCAAGTCCGTATGATGGGAGAAATGTTGCACCAGGCCTTTAACTCTCTCTTGACACTATGTTATTTTTATGAGAAAAGGCATTGGGCTGTACAAGCTCAAATAACTGCTGAAAGCATCCCTCAGTGTGGACTTCAGGACGTGACACTGAAAACGTTAAGTGGCCTCTTAAGGAATCATAAAGACTTGGACTTTTCCAGTGACTGCAGCAAAGCAGTAACCAAAAACTCCTTGCTCCAGTCAAGGAGGCAGACTTGGACATGTCCTCCTTAAGGATTACCTGCTGGAATTAGGGGAAAGGAATATTTAAAGGGGATGTCTTTGAAAATGCTGGTAGGTCTAATAGCCAGAGCAGAGCCAGTTCTGGACTCAGATCAGGCTGCCCAGGGCTTCACCCAGCTGGAGCTTGAAACCTCCGAGGTTGGAGAGTGCCCAGATTTCCTGGGGTCTTGCTCCACCACTGGGCTGCTTTCATGGGGAAATGCTTCTTCCTGTCTCCAGCCTGAGCCTTTCATGTTTCAGTTTGTGTTGCTGCTTCTTGGCCTCCCACCACATACCACTGTGAAGAGCCCAACTTCATCTCCTCCATCCCCTCTCATCAGTGCTGGCGATGCACTTGCATACCTCTGAAGTCATCCCTCCTTCCAGCTGGACTAGCCCTACTCCCACGGCCTTTCCTCAAGAGTAAGGACTCCAGACTAGGACTGTCTAGCTGGCTGTTTGTGTTTGCTGAACTTGACTGTGTTTATTGACGTTCTTCCTCTGAAGGGGCCCCAAAATCAAATGCAGCACCCAGATGAGGTCTGATATGTGCTGAGCAGAAGGGACAGTCTCTGTCCTTCCCTGATGCTTGGGGTCATGTCCTGCTCACACCACCTCAGTGCTGTGGTCCTCATTGCTGCCCAAGAGCATGACTGGCCCCAGCTCAGTTCACTGCCTGCCATCATCCAAGGCCATCTCCCATAGGTGCTCCCCGGCTCTGCCAGCTCCAGCCTGCAACCCTAAGAAGCTCTACCTCCAAGGCTAGGGCTTGGCTTCTGCCCATGATGGGTTTCTGGGGTCCTATCAGGCCCTTCCTCCCAGCCGTCTTCCTCTCCAGCACATTCAGTTTGGTAACCTCTGCAAACTTGACATCCTTTCATTACTGTCCACTGGTTGCAGTGTTGAACAGAACTCATCCCACGATAGACCCTGTGGTACCTCACTTGTTAGCCACCTCCAGGTAGAGCACAACCCACTAATCACAACCAAGAGAGACTGACTATCCAGATAGTTTTTGACTATCTAGTTGTCCTCACGTTCAGACACAGGAATGTTGTGCAAGACAGTATTTCAAGCTTTAATAAAGTAAGCAAGATAAATTACATCCATTTAACTTTTTTTTGTCCACAAATCAGCGAAGTTAACTTAGAAGGAAATCCAGATGATTAGGCACGATTCTCCCCTTGGTAAATCTATGCTGACTTCCCAGACACCTTCTCCTGTTTTAGATGACTGACATTTTTTTATTTTCATGCTTGTACTGAATTTGGGTCTGAAACAGAGGCAGTGTTTGTATAAACATTTTGTTTGTGAATCTTCACAGCTGTGGATAAACCTCCCAATCACTCAATAACAGACCCTGCGGAAGTTTAAAAGTTCTTGGATGTAGGAATCCTGTCTTTATACTGACCTTTACTACATGCAGTACAATTTAACCTCTGTTTAGATTAAAGGTCTAGTACTGGTATAACAGGAACAGGAGGGGTAATACAAATTTTGTTGGGAAAAAAAAAAAAAAAAAAAGAAGACCCCAAAAATAAATTTTTCAATAAACATGTTCGTTCACAGCATTTTTCTGCCACATCAGATAAGAAAACGCTTTGCTGTAATTTCATGCTCTGCAACAAAAATTCATACTAAATTACAGTACAATGCTTGTGTTACCTTACACCCACAGCAGAGTCACCCTTTGAGTGCACAGACTGAGCAACAGGACTTCTATAAACAGAGGAAAAAAATGATAAGTGTTAAAGCAAACATTTATGGTGTGAATTTGTCAGGAGCTCACATAAACTTGTACAACTTTTACCTTTTCATGTAGTTTGATATGCTGCATCCAAAAAGAACCTCAGCGCCTGTTGGCTCTGTTATGCCATACGGTATATGCTGGTTTCTGTATGTCAACAGTGTATAGATTTCTAATCAGATTGCACCTGATAACATGGCTTTCTGATTATTCTATTCATCAGCTTGTTTTAAATCACTTTCAAGCCCTATTTGTGTGGCTGCATTCATAACCCAAACCATCAGGGCTACAGCAAACAGGATAACACGGATTTATATTAATCTGATGTACTCAGCACAGCATAAACTGGAGATTTAGATTCAGTTTGGTTCCTAAATGTTCAGGACCCAGTTGGAGTAACAGTTTATACGCAGAACACTACAAAACAGGATTTTACTTATATGTCAATAGCAAATATAATACTTTCATATTTCTTTAAATCCTTTTCATTAAGTCAAATGTTTCATGCCAAGCTTCCTCCAGGCTCACATTTCAGACATCCCATTTCAAGCTTCTGTACAGAAAGGCACTTGGTGGCTAACAAATGAAATACCTTAATGCACTTAATCTGTAGCTGCACCCCAGGAACTGGCCTTGCACTGCTGCACAATAACATTATGTATCTCAATGAGGCTTCAGCCTTCTGGTGCCAAGAAACAACATGTTTCTAGTGCTGGGAACATCATCAAGTTACAAGCTTTGAATGGGCTAACAAGCAACCTGTAGCAACGACAAACTGTGCTCAAACAAAGGAGGGCTTTGCCTGGGTGGAAATCATCACAAACCTGGCTAGAAAGAAACGTTTAAACTAGTCTTTCCCTGTAGCATCATCACATTTCTTTTTCTTTCTATCTCTCTTCTTCTCTCTCCCTCTCTCTCTCTCACACACACACGCAGACCCACATCCCTCAGCTCCCCTCCCTTATGGTCTGAGCACAGCCGCTAGTAATGGCAGAAGCATATGAGGAAGCCAGTTGACTTCCTGACCCCCAAGCCATTTTGTAGATGTCACAAGGATGCCAAATGTGAAGCAGAAGGCTGTCAAAGATGAGCTGGGGCTAAAAGCAAGACTATGAGCTGTAATACAAAGCAGAAGGAGCCTCTGGGGAACTATCGGTCTTCCTAAGAAGTCTTGTGAACTGCTTTTTAGTATCAGGTGCATCATCTTGAGAAACCATCGTACATTCCAAGTAAAATTAGTTTAATGTTCCCACATAAAAAGGACCACAGCCAGGTGGAGGATCAGGATAGGAGCACACAGTGTGGAACTAAAAAGTTTTGCATGCTGCTGGAAAAAATTTATGTGGAAATTTATTACAGATAGATTTCATATGTAAATCACAGCCACTTATTAAGGTGGGTGATTTTATGACTGCTAAATACCTCTACATGTTAGCCTTTTGGATAGGAATGTTCATTTCCATCAAGGAACTGCTACAGGTAGCAGGAAGCAGGTACTTGGACTCTCATGTTTCCAGTGTTCCCAGGGTTAGGGCAGGTTTGGGGCTTTCTTCTTCCCTGTGATGTTAGCTGGAGAAGGATTAGGTCCCAGCTCATTTAACCTTTCTATGAGTAAAACATCATGCACACAACATTACTGTAAGTATTATAAATGGGAGGAAACAGTCAGTGAGAAACAACTAAAATTAGGCCTGGCCAAAAAAAAAGAAGAAAAAAAAAATTGTGCTACATTTCACAGGAGTCAAGTTGTTTTATAACATAGTTATAACTCTACATCCACTTGAATACATGCTGCACTAGTTACACATTTTCTATCCCACCTTTTGTTATTCTGCTGCCATCTATAGAGCTCTTGTTGGGTGTTAATACATCACTAGATCATTTGACCTTGCCCTGAGTAACCCTGAGCAAAAACATGGGAGATGCTCCTGGTATGTACACATGCACACACATATGTATAAAAACTCACGTTAGAAAACATTCATAGTAATAATTGATTGAATTTTGCCTAACAGTTGCATTTACAGCTTCTAGACATAATAAGCCATGTCAAGATGGGGCTTTTCTGCTCATTTGCTCATGATGAGTGGTTACCACATGTTGCTTACCCATTGCACCATGTCCAAGCTCACGAGTGCTGTTAGTGTCAAAGTTATATTACAAGCCATGTGTTTTAGTTCTGTTACAGTGGAAATTCTGTTAGAGCCTTGTTAAGTGTGGTATGTCATGGACTACAGCGTTAGAGAGCATTTAGAAGGCATGTCCAGTCAGTCGAATCAATGTGAAAAGTGCAACATGGATTAAACATAACTTTTTCTCTGCCAGTTTAAGTAAACGCTCAGGGTCTTCTGGTTAACCTGTTTGACTGAAGGATAATGCTTCCAGGTCAAGTCATTCTGCAGACAACTGTCTTCCTTGTTCCTGTCTAATGCTAACATATAAGGCTATTATAAATTATTCCATTATTATTCCTGTGTGAAAGAGGGGGATTTATTTGCTCGGCATTTATCAGTGCAGCAGGATAAAGAATAGCCTAGCTAGGAACAGCAGGAGGTCCCAGAACATATTTACTCGATTCAGGTTTTTTGAAACTATAATCTATGACGTCTTATGGTTCAGATCATTGGCAATACCTGATGAAAGCTTAATCCAGAACTTGTAAGACTATAGTATATGTCACAGGCAGGAATGGAAGCTAGGTACCAGCACGTAGAATACAGATTTACTTCTTTTATGCTTCATCATTGTAATACAAAACAAGTCCACCAAAAACATTCAACCCATTCAGTAACAGGACAACACTTGTATGCAAAAACATGTCAACATTAAATACTATGTTAGGGAAGTTCTTCTAAATGAGAAATGTATTTCTATATCCTTGCCTGTGAAAGAACGCAACCAAGCTTACCATGGAATATTCATTTCACTGTAATTATTCCAGACTGATTTGGTTCTTCTGGAATATTTCACTAGTGTGGGTACCCTGTCTGGTATTCCAGAATAATGAACCCTTTTTCTAAACAGAGTAATTATTCTGGAATTAATTTAACCTGGAGAAGCCTGAGGGGTCAGAATGGTGGAGTGACTAAGCTGCTCACTGCAGATCCAGAAACAAAGTATTGAGCCCTGCTCTTGCCCTGTGTCAAAGGCTAATTACAACTGGCTCATGTATAAAGAACTACTAGGTTCTTTGGTCTAAAAAATCAAAAATTTGAATGTGGCTACATCACTCCCCTGTGTGATGTTTGCTTCAGAAATTGACATGTCTTAGCTACACTGGTCTGCTGGGCTGTGTAAGTTCAGACAGACAGAAAAATCACTCTGTATTGCATCTTATTGTCCACACAAGGAGTTATTTGGAATAGATATAGTCCAACAGTTATTTAGTAGTAGCTGTTCTGATATATTAAGACAAACCCAGCAGGGACACAGAATTTAAGCTTATCTGTTGTCAGGGCAACTTGCTAACAGTCTGGCTCCATGCTGTGTCCTTGGAAGTACTAAGGAATGAAATTCATCACTGTGATCAAACTTTCATTTTCTCAGTATTCCCTGTGCAAGTTACAGCTGACATAGGAAAAAGAAATTCCTTCATTAGCATAAGCACCATTAATAGATGGTTCATTTGCTGAAAATAAAAGTCATCATAAACCTTTCAGAGATTAGCCAAAATCCAGGGTGAGCGGTGACTCCTCTTTAATTACCTTTTTTTTTCTTCTTTGATTACCCAATGATAGAGGGGCTTTTCCTTCTGAATAAACTCATTATCAGCACAGTTCTACATTCATCTGCACAGGAAGATGGGTGAACGCTTGGCTAATGGGTTGGGCCCACAGACATGTAGTAAATGGGGTCAGATCTGGCTGGTGGTCACTCACTAGTGATGCTCCTGAGGGATCAATTCTAGGACTGGTTCTCTTCAATGTTTTCATCAGTCACCTGGACACATAATTCAGTGCACATGAAGTATGTTTTCCATTGATACTAAGACCTGCAGAGAGATCTTGATAGGCTAGAGCACCAGGCAATCATTAGCTGTAAAATTTAACACCTGCACCTGAAATGGTGTAATACCTGGATGTATATCTAGATTGGAGGGACAGAAGGTTGGAGAACCCCTGTAGAAAAGGATCTGGGGATTTTGGCTGATGGTAAGTTCAAGAGGGATCAGGGATCATGTCCTGGCCACCAAAAGAACTAACTGTACCCTGGGGTGCATTAAGGACAGTACAGCTAACTGTTTGCAAGTGTTTGTCCCAGCATTGGCATGGCCTCACCTCCAGTACTGTGTGCAGTTTCAGGACCTACAATACAAGAAAGATACAGAAATACTGGAACATGTCCAAAGAAGAGCAACAAAGAGAGTGAAATGACTAGAGGGCATGACTTAGGAGGAGTGACAGAGAATACTTCATTTGTTCAGCTTAGAAAAGTGGAGACTGCAAGATGACCTCATTACTTTCTACAACTTCCTTATGAAGGTGAGAAGAAAGTAAGGTGCTGATCACTTCTTTCCAGTGTCCAGTCATAGAACACGAAGGAATGGCTTAAAGCTTTATCAGAGGAGTTCAGATGAGATATTAGAAAGAAGTTCTTCACTGAGAGGGTGGTCAAGCGCTGGAACAAGCTCTCCAAGGAAGTGAGATTCTTGCAAGTAGAAGTTAAAGATCACAGGAGAGGTATAGGTATATGTATATAAATATATACATGTGAATATATATATAACTTTTCCTCTGAGTAAAGCACATTCTGTCTTGTCACAGTTACACATGATTGTAGCTTCTGACTGTGAAATGACTGTCATCTTTGCCTGCATTGTAAGTGCACCAGCAGAGTTGCTTTCAAAAAACTTGGTAAATTTCAACATTTTTTAATAACTCCGGTACAAACACTTTTGAATAAAAGCAAAATCTAGGCTTTGTCTCTGGGTTACCTATATATGTAAACATCTAAAGCTGTTCCCAACTCCGAATAAATGTTGATTATTTCAAGAGTAAGTTCTTAAGGTAATCAATTGCCATAATGCATGAAGTGTTTTGTATACCTCAGGAACACATTTACGCTTAGCTGTAGAATCTGTGTTGTAATAGCATATCCCACTACCAGGTTTTACTTTTTTTTTTTTTTAGTCCAATAATAGGCACTCTTTTCTGTATTGTCCATTTAGTCACCAACTCATGAGTTATTTCTCTTCGGAAGGGTGTCGTGGTTCCGAGCACATCAGAAAAGGCCAGATGATTCCTCCCTCCCTCGTTTAGAAAAAAGCTAGTTAGAAAAGGCCCAGCTAAGAAAGTAAGATTGTAAAACAGAAAATTGGTTCCTTTTACCCCAAACCAGGACAAAGGGCTACCAAAATACATTATCAATGAAGTTGGCAAAAATCTGATGGCTTTTAGATAGATTTGCATCAGCTTACCGCTTTGCTACACCATTACCGTCTCCAAAGGAAACTTTGTGGTTTCTTAAATACTGAGCTAAAACACTCAGCAGCATCTCTAGATCTCATTTCCAGTTTTAGAAACCCATTTTTGTTCACTCTTTGACCTGCATCCACAGTGATCCCTTTGTTCATGAATACAGAGGTGTGTTTTTAAGCATGCAATTACTGAATTTGGTGCAACATGGGGATGAATACAAAGAGACATTGAAAACAGAGACTTTCAAGCCAGTCTATGTGCATTCAAATAAAACTTGCCTTGAATACTGTAGAACTGAAACAACAAGAATTTTAAATGAAAACTGATATGCTCTACTCCCTTTAAATTGTTTTCAGCCCTTTTGTTACATTATCTTTATCCTACTTTGTTCTTTTGCTACGGGAAAATGTGGAAGTGTACAGCAACCTGATGAGTCGGTCTTCAGTTACTCACAATCATATTATTATCTTTCATACAACTTTAAGAATTCAAAAAGCAATGACTACTGGAAAAGTCAACATCTTTCAATTAAATGTAAATGTAAATGTTAAAAACATTAGCTTTAAAGACAAAAATTTGAAGAATTGAGCCATTCAGGTTTGCAGCATTTCTGAAAACAAAATTACTTAGAAATAGTGTCAATTTAAAGATCCTAGCACTAGCAATGCATTCATAAAATCCTGATCTTTTTTCAGACTGACCTCAGGCCTTCTAGGGAGTATACACTTAAATTGCTCCTGAAGAGGTAGGAATTTTTTCTCAGAACCAGTTTATTAAAAGGAAACAAATAAACAAACAAAAACCCAAAAAAACAACCAAACAACAAATCAAACCAAAC
>VXBW01002489.1:202468-235564 GCA_013400375.1 Thinocorus orbignyianus
ACGTGGAGGAGGGATTTCCAGCACATCCAGCCAGTAAATTTCAGTGCCTGTCTACCAGACAGGCAGGTGTAGACTTGTGCTTTTAATACCTTCCTTTGAAAAAGTACAAAACCTTCCATGCTGATGGCAGATAGTGAACTGTTTTGATCACAATAGGGAATAGCCAAGTGGAGTGAAAACTAGAAATATGCTTAAAAATGTGACAAAAGGTAAGTCCTAGAACCTAGCCAAAGCCTCCCCCAAATGGAGTTACCTTTCACATTGTTACCTAAAAACCAGGCTTTTATAATTCTTCCAATGCAGTTCAGAGAGATTAAGAAAAAGCAAGAGACATAATTTCAGGAATCAAGTCATTTGCCATCTCCCTTAACATGCCCACTATTTATACTCCCCCATTTTGTTAATCCCACAGACATAATCACAACCTATTATAACATCAGGCCTCTGTCAGAGAAGTAAACACTAATATCTGTGCTGAGATAGGTATGCATTCCTCAGCACGGATACACTTATTTAGGTTTTATTTCTTATTTACTGTCCAGAATAACACACTGCAAAAGAGGCTTCTGGGATAAATGCATTGTGCCTTCCCTCAGGAGTGGATCTCAGGGTTTTACTTTCATGCAATTTCTTGGAGCGAAATATGAGAGAAGCCATATAATGTTCATTGAAATGCTACTTCTGCCATAAAACTGAAAGCAATTTACATTTTTAAAAAAACTAATTAAGTTGGTCCCTCTACAATCCTGTAGTGGCTATGGAAATATGTAGTTTAAGTTGCTACCCATTTTGGTTTGGTCCAGCTAACTGCTCAGCTAAGACTCTTCAGTAGAACCTAACCTCTTTATGTGTTATACTGTGGACTGTATCAGAATACTGTGCAATTTGTTTTTCCAAAACTCAGTATTCCCATTTTTATTGGCCAGCATGTTTCAACATTTGTTTTTGCTCAAGTCCATTATAAAAATGCATACGTACTTCAGAACCTTTTTTATGGTAAGATAATAGAAGTAACTCCTTTTATAAGCCTGCCTTATCATGAGTCATGAAGGTCAATGTTCAAGAGACAAACAAAAGGTGGCAATTTTGCCCTCATTAGCTTCACATGTTGCTCCTTACAGCAGAGGAAGGCTGAAGAGACATGCTGAAGTCAGTTAATGTGCACTAACAAGTCTCTTAGATTATGGAAGAACAAAATGGATATTTCTCCAAACTTTATCACACGTACACAGTAGCAATCCCGGCCAGTCCCTGGTTAAAAGACCATAACGGTTCATTCTCTTGGAGTAGAGCTCCTTTTTAGTTCATCATTGGCTGCCATCAAAATCTATTTTAAAATTGGAGACAGGAGATGAAGAGGTAGGTAGATAGGTAGAGAGAAAAGGAGAGAAAGAGGAGAGAAATAATGACATTAAGAAAGATGACAATCCTGGAAGTGAGACAAATTTTTACATTTATTTTATAAACTCAGTCCCTGCATAACAGTACAGCATATTGTTTTGCATGCACTCACAACCTGCGGTCTTTGCATACCACCTTCCATTCATAGAGTGTGATTGGGGTTTAGATGCCCCAAGGATTCTCCTTTCCTTTTCCCAAGCTTGCTAGGGAGACACAAGGTTTGCAGGCTCTCTTGTCAATAAAATACTCCCCCACGCCCATGTTTTTAGATATGGATTAAAAATTTACTCTTGTGTTTTAATTCACCCTCCTATGAGGGGCCTCATGAGAATACCTCTGATTCGTACTATCTTAATTTGTTCTGTCAGGCCATGGTCTGCATTGCATAATTCAGACTGGAGAGAAAGATACAGAAGTTAATTCTAAGTTGTTATTTTCACACTTTACTGTGCATCCCTTTCACTGCATTAAATCATTTATGATCCAGAGCTACCTGTCATGTTTCTGTACCACAGACTTTTGCAACGTACCTGTGTCTTAGGTGGTTGATTTCAATTGTTGTTTCCAAGATTACTTGTTGTCTGTGTTAGATAGCTGAGGAAAGCAAACTCATACAGCAAAACATATAAATGTATCTGTACCTCTACTGAAAGCATACTGAGGATCCACCAGGCCAGTCAGGTTTTTTACCCAAAAAAAAGCATATTATCAGTCCAGTGCAAGCCTTAGCAGTAGTAACAACAATGGCTTTATTTCCTTCTGCAAGGGGAGCAATTGATTGTACTCACGGGGCAGCAATTGATTGTACTTTACTTGTCCTGCTATTTCTGAAGAATGTCATTAAGATCCTTGATTTTTTATTCCTCACCCTGGGTACTGTAGAACGAAAAATATTTTCTAAATGCTGCTTCTCTATTGATAGTGCCTGTTGGAAATATGCACTGAGTTATAGGAGATCTGGGATTAAACTTGACAGGAACACTTTTCCCTTTATGATGAGATCAGAACAGATTCCTGAACAAATCATTATGGCTCTGTTTCCAGAAAATATTACAGCAGAGCTTTGTTCATGCTACTATCATAAAGGCTTCCACCAGTATTTCTATTACAATCTTTATTTTCAAGGGTTTTTAACTCAGCCAGAACAATTCACTACGGGCTGAAAGTTGTCATTTCGTGGTGTTCACACCATGAAGGAATTTGTTTCACCATAAACTCTGAAAAATAATAGCACAAGCTATTGTGAAGCTGGAAAGAAGGCAGTGGTATCCTACAAGCCTATTATTTAATCTATTGAAAACAAAATCAAAGCAAGGCTTCCATTTGTTTTTAAGCAAAGATCAGGCATGAGGAAAAATATGAAAGAACTACCACAACTCTCAAAATTACTGTTACAAAGTAAAATCCTCACACCACAGCAGGTCAATGCAGAAAAAGCTTTCCTGCCTGGTGGACTTCAGACTTGTCTTCTGCGTTTCCAATGGGCCATGCTGTCACACAAATAGCAAGGCAGAAGACATGGTCCCAAGTTCTCAGGAGGTCTGAATTGCTAACTGTAAACTGGCATAAGAAATAGCTCCCATGGATCACAACCAACACCCAATTACTTAAGGAGTTCAACTCCGAAAGGAATCAACCATTCATTTTTTGTCCTGCAGACACAGCGGGAGCACTGGGAAACGTCATTTGACTGTATGTCTAAAGTCTTGTCATCTGCAAATTTCTATTTCTGCTAGCTTCTTTGCAACTTAATAGTGCATTCTTATCTTCCTGTGTCTGCTTCACTTCCAACTATTCACATTAGTTGTCTATCCTGTACCGTTCTCAAAGCAGGACCTGTCTTTTGCTGTCTGTTCGTATGGCACCTAACACAACAGAGTGTTAGTTTTACCTGATTCCTCTGGATTTTACTGTGCTACAGGTAATAACAGTAGTAACGAATAACAAAGAGCTCCATTCCTTCACTCATTCAGTTACATGAGAAACACCTCATCCCTGAAGCCTGGAGTTCTGCCCATGATAAATCCACACTGTATGAGTTTGAATCCAAACTTTCCATATTGTAGCTCATGAGCTTGGCTCCAGGGTTTTGGGTACAGTCTATCTTTATTACTAAAACATTTCTCTGCCTTACTCTGAAACATCCTCTCTACACCAAACAAGATTTTCTGGGATAGTGAGTATAATTCACATTATTGCACATACTTCTTCTGCTTTAATTTTATCTCCAAAAGATATTAAATCTACATTTATTAAATGGAGTTACTTTTCCAGCCTGCAGGCATCAGCCCAGTTTCTTGAAAGATGTAACAATGAGGTTTATGATTAAAACCTTTTTTGGAAAACATGAACAAATGATAACCAGTTGTGATAGTTTTCCACATTTTTATAATATCTAAAAATATGTTCAAATATCCAAAAATGATCTAGTGATTTGATTTATTCACAAGTCCCCTGAAGTGTTTAATAAGTACAATATGGTACAACTAAAATCATGCTTATTACTGCTATTAGCTTGGTAATTCTCCAAGATGAAATCATACTTTTCAGGTTATAAATACACATTTTTATTGTTGATTTTATGCTGCATTTTGAAATATTGCTTCTCTGCTTTCATATTTTCAATGCTGTATTACAGTACTATAAATCAGCCCAGCAGTAAAGGAATTCTAATTGGTATCAGGTGATTTTTTTTTTAAATAGGGTAAAAGTTAAACTTACATCCTTTTGAACGAAGATAAATTCTCCTGAAGCTCTTAAAAAAAGATCAGATGTGTCCAGAATGTATCTGATTTATCTTTCTGAAAGGCTAATCAGATAAAAGTATGCCCAGTACACATCAAAGTATATGCATGAGCTCAAAACCACCATAAAGGATACCTCTAGATGTCTAACTAAGTACAGAGAATCCTTTCCCTGATATTTTTTTCTTCTTTGTCTGTGCTGTTTCCATTTTTCACTAACTATCCAAGCTTGTGCTTCTGTTCTGCCTCCTTCTTATCCATATATTTTATTGTTCTTTCAAAAAAACTCAATCGTATTACAGCAATATATTCCTAATGTCTCAGCACCTCCATAGAGACAATTTGATTCTTAAATCATTGATTCTTTCTACGATGGACCTGCCCAAAGATGCTTTCAATATCCATCTGTACTGTGTCCAATGCAGTAGTCAGTCTAGCAAGTCACAATCAACCACATGCCAAGTGTTGGGATTTATCCTGAAAGCTAGTGCTCTGCAGGTGAGGAAAACAGCAATAAATTAATAGGTTTGGGGTAAAAGGCCAAAAAACACACACTGTATGTAGGATATTTCAAAACACCCTTATGGACTTCCCTTTTCCCCACAATTGCAATAAAGAATCCTTAGAAAACACTGGTTTTCCAGGAAAAAATACGGTAATCAAAGCAGATAATTTGGATTCCATTTCTGAGTGCTGATATGGTAGATATCAAGAAGAGAAGTTAAGGGAGACATGAGGTGGAGTTAGGGAGCACAAAAAGAGTCCATGTAACAATTCATGGGAGCCATGAGCCTGGCTTCCCTCCAAAAAGGGAAGCACTTCATGTTTTGTAGAGAATTCAGCGGGCAGCCTTACAGGTTTATACAGAATCTTGTATTTTTTCATCTGAGCATTTGGGCAATGTGGCGTATTTTCATAGCCCCTTAAACGTTCCTGGTATTTTCCCTTTCCAGCCCACAAAGCAGAAATCCTACAATGCACCACCTGATGTTTCCAAGGGAAAAGAAATATGCAAAAGAAATAGCCCTCCTATTTTCCCAGACACCCCCACACTGGGTTTAGCCGAAGAGCATTTGGGAGGGAAGGCTGCAACATTAATGGGATTAATTACTTGATACTGTGCACCATATGGAGTTACTTTTCTTTAATTTTTAAGAGTGGCTGAATTGTTCTGTGCACACATGAAGCTCCTAAACAACAGGAAGTTGACAGAGGAACTCTGTCATGAGGGCCAGAACTCTGTAAGATTAAAAATGAAATGGATCCAAATAAAAATCACGCTAAGCAGGTATTCAGCAGAAAGGCATCTCAGCAAAGATGAAATAAGCGAAGGATATATATATATATATGTATGTATGTATATACACACACCTTGAACAGCTGCTCAGAGTCAGATGAAAAACAGATGGAGGAAATCAAGAGGAAAACAAGGCTGAACAACGACCTATTTCAAAAGATAAAAGGTAGCACAGAAAGTCACCCTTCATTGGTGTACAGATAGTCTACAGCACTGAAGTGACAAAACACTACATGAAGTGGAGATACAACCTACTGCCAACAGGATGAAAAGGATAATTTTTTACATCCATTAAGCCTTTGCTCCTTGAAGGAGAGTGGAGTCAACCCTTCAGGATGCCTTTTTGGTGAACAGAAATGTACGCCTGGTATAGAAAATCAGGTGATGGTGGTAAGGCCCTTGTTATTTCTGTGATGCTTAGGCAGTTCCCAGATAACCTTTGCATTGTTTAATTTTGCAATTACAAGGAAAAATGGGTGTGAAGTGGCTTTTTTCTCCTCTTTCCCTTGCACATTGGAAGTCTTCCTCTACAGGGCAATGTTTCTCACCACTGCTCCAATTCATTTTCCAGACAAAATTAAGGCTGCCCCTTCTCCTTGTACATTCTAAGTATTTTTCTACCTATCTCGGAGATTTCTCTTTCCAGCGTTTTCAGGCTACTTCCCCATCACAGCCCTAGAGCAGTAACACGTTCCACGGGGGTAAAATCAAGGTGAAGTGCAACACAGAAGGTGTATGCACTGCTTACCCCTCTATTCTTAGGCTCCAAAACACAAACTCTTCTGCAAGAGCACCATCCCCAGCACCCTGTTTCTCTACATGACTCCTGTGAACATGGCGTCCCTCACGCAGCTGTGATTGCAGAGTCGGTATCTCGCACTCCCTTGCTTTTAATCATTGCAGTGGTCTCTTTTTTGCTTGGACTGGTTTGACGTTTTTTAAGAAGTTGGAGTATTCAATCACGATTATTGTGGTTATATTTGTTTTGTTCAACTCTTGCTTGGTTTCTTGGTACTGAGGAGGTTTCCTAAAACGAAGACAGAGGAATTACCTATTATGGTTCCCTGAGCATTTTATGTGAATATCACTACAATTTCTATGATGACTTTTCTTAAAAGGTGGTGTCTGCCCTGGAAAGTTGATTAACATCATATAGTATCAATCCTATAAAAGCTAGATCTAGACTAAACTGGTCAGTAACACCCTTTATGCTATATGGAGAACAAGAGAGGATTTTTCATCACACCCTAAGACAGCCTTCTTATGCTACTGTAGGCAAGATGGTTAACAGCAGTTGAGACAAAACTAGTCTAGCCACACATGCAACACTTAAGTTACATGTTCTACTGCTACAAGACTAACTTTACCCCTTGTACAGCTCTATTAGTGGAATTAACCCAGAAAATAATATTAAATATTAGGTGCAATTCTCTCAGTAACCCTAGGGAGTCAGTCATGAAATCGTGGAAGCTTTCTGACAGTGAACACCATGTTCACAGAGACAGGAGTCATGTAGAGGAACAGGGTGCTGGGGATGGTGCTCTTGCAGAAGAGTTTGTGTTTTGGAGCCTGAGAATAGAGGGGGAAGCGATGCATGCACCTTCTGTGTTGCACTTCACCTTGATTTTACCCCTGTGGGACGTATTACTGCTCTAGGGCTGTGATGGGGAAGTAGCCTGAAAATGCTGGAAAGAGAAATCTCCGAGATAGGTAGAAAAATACTTAGAATGTACAAGGAGAAGGGGCAGCCTTAATTTTGTCTGGAAAATGAATTGGAGCAGTGGTGAGAAACATTGCCCTGTAGAGGAAGACTTCCAATGTGCAAGGGAAAGAGGAGAAAAAAGCCACTTCACACCCATTTTTCCTTGTAATTGCAAAATCAAACAATACACCAACTTCTTAAAAAACTCCAAAACCAGTCCAAGCCAAAAAGAGGCCACTACAATGAGTTAAAATGAAGGAGAGCAAGATACTCACTCTGCAATCACAGCTGGGTGTGGAAAAGGACTTCTCTGGCAGGGAGCGGCTGAGTGCTGCTGAGGGCAGGCTGGGACTGAAAGAGTGGAGATGGGCTTCTTGCTTCCTTCAAAGCTCTGTTCTGTATGTTCAGGGAGACTCTACAGCAGCAGATGCTGACAGTGGTCAATGAGGAGAGTGAGGTGGGAAGCCATACCCATGGCACTAGCAGGTAGGAGCAGTTCTCTCTCAAATATTTTCTTCCTCCGGTACAAAATTTCATAACATAGCAATTTCTAATGAGAAAACACAAGATTTGGGGATTTCTTCTGGAATTAAAGGCATGGGGAAATGACTGTAGCAAGTGACGAGACAAACAGAAGGGCTTACCCTTAGCTCACCTGGGTTTCATTCCAACGCCTATTGAGGACAGTGACATCAATGGACACACTTTTGGCAGTGCATAACTGCATTCCCAACAGAACTGGGCAGTCACAGAGTATCTCCATCCGTAGCTGTCTACTAGACATTGTGAGAGCATTTACTTATTTTGGATGTTTATAAAGTCTTGTTGGAACACACAAGACCTATACGGATTCATCTAAATCCTGATCCTTTTGATCTGGAAAACCTTTAGTAATTGAAAAAAATCTATTTCATCTCTTGCTTCAGAACATCATGTATAGTTTATAACCTAGGAACCCATGGCTCAGATTTAATGGTAATCATATAACATCTGTTTAATTTTAAAATTTATATGGAGGCTTTTTTGGAAATCCCTTGGAGTTTTTCGACTTTCTGTCTTCTCTATGCACACAGAGGATGTAGAAAATTAATTTCCTGTGTAAAAATACAAGATGACAGAAGGTCCAAGGTTAAACCTATTTACAAAGAAAATCACTGCCAGTGTTTAGAAAATTCTGCTTTTATTTGAAATATTTGGAGGTGTACCTGGCTTCCCATGTCCTCATGGTATTTAAGCATATAAGGCTTTCTGTTCAATAAACTGTAGTGAAAAACCTCCTCTGTATTGATTTTTCCCTGGTGAATTGTGAACTGTCTATTCATATGGTGATCCATTTATTTTAATAAAGAGGACAAACCTATAGGAGTTTCTTATTTTCCCACCCCTCTGGCCTCTTGTGAAAGGACTCAGCCCAGTGTAGAGGCCAGCATTCAATTTAGAGACGAAACCAGATGCCACTGGCTGACATCTACTTGGTTATTTTACAGCAGAGTTAGTTTACAGCAGGGTAGGAGCATGACTCTTCTTTCCTTATGCAAAACAAAAGGTGAAGTAACACAAAGCCCGGATGTGGCAGAGACTATAGCAAGGGTCTTGATGCCAGGCAAGCACTAACCCTCATTTCTTCCATTTCTACAGATGCACTGAAGTAAATTAGGACAGAAATATCTGACACTCTAGAAGAAAAGATAATCCAGGCCACCATTGAAGGAGATCATGAAGTCATCGGCTCTGATGCATTTGGTGGTTGGAAGCCATTATTCTTTCATATGGAGTAGATTTTTTGTCCCATTGCACAATATCCAGACTGTTAGCTTGCAGTACATAGCTTCACCATGGAGCAACTGATGCCTTCAATCCCCACCTCAGAAAAGAGAAGAAGGGCTGAAGAATTATCCCTTTTACTTGCAAAAACAACTGTATGGCAATGGGGAGGAGTAACTTAGCTCTTGAGTACGGGAAGAGATACATGGGAGACGGTACCTAGGCATCTGGCAAGCACAGAGTGCAGTGATGCTAGGGCTCCTGTGACCTACTGATTGGGATCTTCTCATCATCCTCCTTCAACCACCAGGCCTGAGGCTCCCAAACCTTCTGCAGTTATCCAGGAGGATGGGGACCTCCAGCAACCCAATTGTAACAGTAACACCTGGAACTTAGACTGCTAACACCAGGTGAGAAAGCCTGGAAAAGCTGTGGTTTGTGTCCACTAAGCAAATAGAAAGCCAAAAAGCAGCAGCAAACATTATGTGCTCCAGAGTTTTCCATACCTTATCTAGGGTGGGTGGTTCCTCTGTTTCACGACACTTCAGGAGATTCTGAAATTAAGTGTTCTCTTTGATTCCATATATTTTCCTTTTTTTTTTTTTTTTTCTTTTCTTGTTTCAAAACAAGAAGTTTACACCTTAGCTCAGACAAGAAAGGCTTTCAAAAGGTCTGAATTTCCTACAGGACCATTTAAAATATCTCCATTGGAAATTTTATGACTGTTCTTGTTGATATCTGCAATATTGAAACATTGAAGTAGCCCGGAGAGTGTTTTACCAAAATATGGGGCAGGTTTGTATTAGTCATCGACTACGGCTTTGTTCTTCCAGTGATTTCCTGAAGGTCAAGGCACCAGTACTGTCATTTCTTATCATCAGTTTCCTTTCCAAACACTTAATTTTCAGGCTACATTTTCACTAATCTACACTTTCATCCTGAGATGTGGGAGTTAAACTGTGTCCTCCCTACCTGAAGCTCACCCAAGAGCTTATGCGTGAGCTGTAGTAAGGTCATCAGGTACCAAAGCAATAACACACTGGAATCAAATATCCCTGCAGTAAAAACAGTGAAGTTTCATTGGTCCAAATTATGCAGAGGTTAACAAGTACATGACTCTGCTGACTAAGTCCAAGACTGAATACAGTTCAATTCACTCAAGTATCACTGTGCTGACCAGGTGCCAAAAAAAGCAAAAGCTTATTTTTTGTCAATAAAAGAAGTTCATACAGTTTGATATGAGTAGAGTCTGTTGAGTTAAAAGGTGCTAGTTTTACAGCACCTTTTTCTGAGCAGAACCACACTTTACCATGAAATTATTCTAAGTTGTTGGTGGTTTGATCTTCTTTTCTCTTTACCATGTTGGCCTGTGGGGAACATCTAAGGATCTAATAAAGAACCTTGTAGTGTTAGGCATTGTACATAATGCAAATTAACTGTGCAGGGCCTGAAGAAACATGTTATACCAAGGCAAGCTGGCCAAAGGTAAGATTTGCCGCCTTTTCTCTTCCCCATATGATTTCCCCTTCTTACAGACTCCGGGAACATGTTTATCAATTCAGGTCATTACTGATCACAATAAATCATCTCAGTTCCTGCTACAGTATGGAAAGAAGAAGCAGTAAAATGCTTCACAAAATCAGATGTATCTGGATTAGCTGAATCTTTGATAGAAGCAGCTCATCCACAGGCGAGGACAAGAAAAATACGAACACTGGAAAATGTTTTCTTGCCGCAGAAAAAAAGATGCTTCAGTCTAGCTTAAGCTGCAGACTGAGTAATGAGGGAAATCCAAGAAGTCTAATAGTACACTATCCACTAAGAGAAGAACAGGGCGGACGAATTAAACATTTGTATTTAGACACTTTTCTCCTAGTTGCATTTACACTCTTTGTCAGCTTGAGGAATCTCACTATATGTCTCTAAAATTACTCAATGAAACAGTTCCTTTCTTAACTGAAAAATGCACTGGCAACCATTGAGCAGAACAACAGACAGGCCACCTGCTTCACAGAATATTATTACTTGCTGGTTTGCCCTATGGCATATGCAGTTTTAAAGAAATATTAGGATCTGCCATGAAAAGAAGGAAAGAAAATATTAAGTTTCCTTCATTGTTGCCGTAGAACAGAAAATTAGAGGAAAATGTTGAAGGATTGTGTGTGGTTTCTCATCTGGATGTTATTAGTTCATATTTTTTTAATCATGTACAGTACCATACAGATTGCTGATTGCTACTGTTTTTTCTTATACACATCTTTCTATTAAGAATAAAATACAATGTAGTTTGTTTTTGTCTACCATGTCAACAACTAGAAAATACTTTCCCAGATGACTTTAATATGTAGTTAGAGTGGCTGTAAAATAAAAAAATAATTTGTTGGTTTGTGTGTTCAAGGAAGCTTTAGGTCATGTACTGTATTGTATTACTAAGCTTTAATAGGTAGAAAATGTAACAATAAGACAGACAGAGAGAACAGCAAAACTGCACTTGAGACTTCTACTTAAAGATGAACCACAAAATCATCTAAATTTAAGTCTCCTTTGAGACATCAACAAGGATTTAGTGATAAAATAGTGATAAAAGATAGGATTTTGGTAGCAGTTTATGAAAAGCTGGACCTGTTAAAAAGCACAAAAAATCTGTGTTGTGATTTTCAGAATGTCAGTAATACCAGAAGAACTATAAAAGACTCCATTGACTGCTTTTGCTCTTTTTTATTTGCTCATTTCTGTATGTGTCAATGTCTTTTTCAAATGCCTGGAAGAATGCTCCACACCCAACAAATGTTTAAAATTTTCCAATGTCTAAAAGCCTGCCTAGGTGCTCCTTATTCTCTGGAGGATCCCACCCAACGTGCACCTGAAGCAGGAGAAGATCATGTTCTGTTCTACTTCCTCTCAACAACTCTGAAATTACTTTAAGTGAAGAGAATAATGGAAAACTGTTGCAAGAATATACCATGGATACAAAATATTTCCAATTCAAAACTCTCTGTGGTCATAGCACAAAGAAAAGCTCCCCAGGAATTTTTTTTTATTATTATTTCATTTTACTGGGCCCCTTTAAAAAGGTATATCATATTCGCTACTGAGTTTCATATTTTGCAATCCCCACAAATCACGTGATGTGCAGCTTCTACTATGCCACTTGTTGTGAGGGTTCATTGTAGACTCTCTAATGAGCCTGCCATACTACTTCAGCATGCACAGCACCATCTTCTCAATCATGCCTTTCAAGAGATTAAGATTCAGTGATGCAATACAGCCCATGACACAAAGCCTCTTTTCAAACATAAAAGAGCCAATTGTTTTTACAACCTCCAAGCATGCACAATCTTTGCTTCACATGTCCATGCAATAAGTGGCCTAAAAGTTTCATATCCTCCTTGCAATATGGAACTTGACCCTTGAAAATCCCTCATGACAATTCAACTAGTAGAAAGGAAATCTTCTCCCAATACCCTAAGGATGCTGGCAAAATATTTGTACTATTTCCATGTATACACACTCCATTACACTGTCCTCCTGCATATTACACAAACTAACAACGTTTTTGAAGCTATGTATCCTCCTGTCTGCTCTGTCCATAAATAATCTCAGCTGCCTCCAGACTCCTCAGATTAAATTCTTTACTCCCAGCTCCCTCTGGCAGGATCTGCATTTCAGAGTGTAGCTGAAACCTCTGTGCTTAGGCCAACAATTGCTGCATGAACAGAAGTGTCGGGGCATGGCAGATACAAAGAAACTGACCTTCATGAGCACTGGCAGAGCCTCCCAACAATTTTAGGCTACACTTTTGCAGAGTGGAGCTGACGGCTGGTGGAACACCAGAGCACAAGATTTGGCCTGGGGCAGGAGGCACATCTGTGCAGTTGCCAGCCCTGCCGCAGAAACTTATCAATTCAGTAAGGCACGTCAGGCATGTTTGAGCTAACAGATCAATAAGTGTCTCAATACTGTGGTCCAGTTACCTGAGCTCCTTCAGCAACCAACAGAGAAAGACACCCCTCTGTGGGATGAATTACTCCAACGCTTTCAGTGCCTGTTTTGAAAGGCAGTGAGTCAATCCAGGGGTGTCTGCCTCAAACCAGTGACAGTAGCAGATACCGTGGCAAGGGCTAGACAATTCACCCCTTTCTCCTGCCCATGGTCTCTGCATGCAACATGAGGACAAAGTCCCTCCGCATTCCCAGTTCAAGCAAATGCTGCAGTCATTGATACTCTAAAGAGTTGTGATGGTCCCAGTTGCTGTGGCAACAGGACCATCACGCATGTGGCTGTTTACACTCCCTTAGTAATTTTGCATCAATGGAAGGAAACCACTATTCGGACAGTGCAGCCCATAAAACAAGTACAGGCCCAGAGAATAGTAAGAATTTTGCTAAAAGTATTGGACTGAATCAAAGCTAGATACTTTTAAAGTTGACTGCTGCTTTCAGAACAGTATCTGTGATAAATACCCCTTCAAACTCGTCTTGAAATTGGGCTAGTGATAAGGAACTGCCCAGATGACTCAAATCCAGTGGTCATCTAGAGCCATGTCCTCTCTCTGGAAATGGCTAACATCAGGTATTCCACTGCAAGGTGGAAAATTCACTCTTTTCTACATGTTAGAGGTCCACCTGAGTCATTGTCATCCCTAAAACTTCATTTTCAAATACATGTATTAAGCAGTGAGTAAGAAGAATGCAAACAAAAATGTCAACTTTATTATACTTTAAGGGAAAAATAGAAAACGTTGAAAGAGGAATGTGAGTAGAGAATATCTTGTTACTTTCAGTATAAAAGAACAAGTAAAAAAGCAACATAGCCTCTTCCACGTTTTCAATACACATCTTTTGAAAACAATATCCAGAAATACTATTTCACTCTCTTCTCCATTATCTACTATGACAACTGTTTCACCAATTAATTTTTCCAAAAGATTTGATTTTCCTTTGCAAATGTATCAGGCTAGTACATATTGAGCAAGTACATCTATGAAACAGCCCACAAGCACTTCAGTAGTCCATAGACAGTCCATTTTATGGCTTGTTCTATTTCTATTACTTATCCATAACCAGCAAGGTTTTCAGAAGGCAAATTCAGGTAAATATATAGATGTCTGACCTGCTTTCTGGTATTTGGTTAATTCCTTTTATATTCCAGGCAATCAAAATCAGAAGTTTACAAGATCTGCAGTGTTGAGGGCAATCATTATTTGAAAGTTTGGAAGGCCACAAAAATATTGCCATCTTTTCTCCTCAGATTTTGGTGGTTTCAGTTATACATGGAGAATCAAAACTAACCAAACTTCTGAATACAGAGATCCATGTGAAAAAGATGCATAACTGCTTAGAAACATTTTCACTGAATGAGTGAGGTGTCAGATGTTCTCCTCTCAGCTGTAACACACCTGTAGCTATTGTGTCAGGTCTGTCACTACCCAATATTTTCACTAAGTATTTGGAGCAGATGGCATTCTCATTAAATTTATAAACAAATATAAACAATGAAAAGTTGAGCAAGACAGCTCATCAAAGGACAAAATGAGAATTCAAAGTGATCTTGAGAAGTTGGAGGATAGATCAGGGAAGAATAATCATCTGCATCAAAAGATAGAGGGGAGGCTCTGGCAGAGATGCAGTACTTCAGAAAAAGGTCTGAAGGTTGTACCAGCACACAAGCTGTACAAAAGTCCAAAAGAGCTAGTTATAGGGGAAAAAAAATCCAATTTCCCTACCAAAATGGCTAAGCAAGAACATCATTGACTGGAAACATACATTAATTCTTCTATTCCACTTGGCTCTGGTAAGTCTCCAGCTCAAGAACAGTTTGGCCTTGCTTCAGGGAGTCATGAGAATTACTAGAAAAACATGATCTTAAGGGAAATACTGAAGTACTTCATTATTCAGTTTGGAAAACGAAAGATCAAGGAGAAACAGTAGTAATAAGCCTTCAGATACACTGAGTGTGCTAGCAAACAGGAAGAAAGTAAGCTCCTCCTGGTGTCCGCTGAAGATAAGAAAAAGAGTAAATGAACTTATTTATGAATAAGTGTAAGGTTAAATTTTAGAAAAACCTCTTAATGGTTTCTTTTCAGAGAAACAGTGAGAGACCTTGCCTGAGGAGAATGTGTTTTGTCCCAGAGGGAAGCTCTCTAAGGACAGACTATATACTTATCTGTCAAAACAAGATGCTGGCACAGCTATTGTTGGGCTGGGGCATGGGGATGGACTAACTGATCCTTTGGAGCTCTGCTGTCTTCTAGTTCCACCTCTGAATAAATGTCCTATTCCCAGTGACAGCTCAAGTGATGTAGATGTTTCAGTGATGTCCCCACCACTCAGCAATACCTGATTTCAGAGCACAAAGTATTCCCTATCAGCCTCCTCGCTGGCTCTGAAGGCAAGCCCGTGTTTGCAGAATGCTGCAGACCTCCCTGGATCATGTCGTGCACGCTGCAGGCTGAGGGGGGGTGGGGAGCTGGCTCCACACCTGCTCCATCCCATCTCATCAATCCCAGCCCAGTAGCTCCCATTCCCAGAACCAATCTGCCTCAGCTCAGTGTATGCCTGCAAAATAAATTGTCAAAGTACATGAGAAAAATGATGGAGCAGAGGCGAGAGTTGGGGAGACAGTGCCAGCTGCAACAGAAACCATGAGGTGATGCAGCTGCTCATCAGGTGGTACCTCAGAAGTTAACTGAGAGGCACCTTCATCCTGTTCTCTCATCTGCAGCCTATGTGCCAGCTATCCCATGTGGAAGGAGCCTTGCTCCAGCATTGTTTTTCACTGTCCTGTTGTCCTTTTCCCTGCCTCATGCCTTCTGCTCCACCTGTACTCACAGTCTTACTTTTTCCCTCTGTTACCAGCCAAGGGACGTGGAAATCTGCCTTCTTACAGTGTTTTTTTTCACTACTCACTTGTTTTAATATAAACCCACAGCTCCTCTAGTTAGTGGATGCTAGCATTTCAAACTGTAATATAATGTGCCATAAACGACATTCCATGCCATAAAATGTTGCAGAAAGATATACTTTTACTCCTAAAAGCAGTGGCTGGATTCTGCTGAACTGAATTTAGTGGAGATTCAATCATAACTGAAACGAAACAAAGGAAAAAGATTCCAGGTTCACTGCAGAGTTCACTTGCATTTTTTCCTGTCCCCAACACTAAGAGGATTACCTTAAATCAAGAGCATCAGTGTCAATGAGAACCAGAAAAACTTAATATGTAGAAGGGCAAGGAGATCAAAGCTTAGCACCTGGAGAATACCACATGCTCTGGATTAATAAAACAATACACTCCATTACATAAATCTTTAGCAAGGTTATTCGTGGACACACACACAAAAAAGAAATTACTGTAGGGTTCAGATAACTGGTATTTAATACTGGTGCTCTCTCTATCAGAGAAAACCCTCTCGCATTATAGGAGTGTTGACACAGAACAGTGAGACATTATTTTGTTTTGAACACTTTCAGTCTAAATTTGACATTACAGTTCTTGGACCTGGATTCAGCACATCTGCAAGCCAGCGGAAATACCAAAATCTTGCATGCTCCTTTGATTGTTACATTTAAGGTATCATATATGCTACCAGCTCAGCTGCTGCAAGGCATTAAAGTCCATTACTCCAAGCTTGTAAAGTACTTTGGAAATACTATAGACAAGGATTAGAGAAGATGAGTATTCCACATGGCTTCAGAAGGGATGAAAAACAGAGGGTAAATGCACTGTAGTTAAAGTGATATATTGACTACATGTGGGGAGCAATAGCATGAGATCCCTTCTGATGAATATTTTGTCGAGTGGTTTTGAAACTATATGCTTTTATCAAGCCCTTATTTCTAAGAACAGCTCTGTTTACAGTGCCTTAGCCTAGAGATAGCAAACCAGAGGAGTCTGAACTTGCAACACAGCTTAGCTTGGGACCTGTGTGTTAGTATGATTTGGAAGAGGCTGCGAGAAAGAAGAGGTAGAAAGAGCACAGACCAAATGCAGCTATTAGTTTC
This sequence comes from Thinocorus orbignyianus, assembly GCA_013400375.1. Classification (NCBI taxonomy): domain Eukaryota; kingdom Metazoa; phylum Chordata; class Aves; order Ciconiiformes; family Thinocoridae; genus Thinocorus; species Thinocorus orbignyianus. Next base: position 219,377 of record VXBW01002489.1, read on the forward strand.
ATAAAGAAATATTATAATCAGCATAAAACCTTAATGTCCTTTGTATATTATATTTAATGGCGAAGTGTTCTAGTTTGGTTTTTCAAACAAGGAGGCAAATTCTCCCTCAAACATAAAAGTAGCACCCTAGCACTTGGTACGTGACGCTGTGATCTAAAGAAGCAACAGAGAATCACCCGCTTGTGTAGCATAACTGCTGACAGGAAAAAAAGCAGCTTTTTAATGTAGGAAAACATCACCACAGGAAAATTCAGGACAGTAAAAGAAGAAGAATAAGGTTTCCTTTACCTAGCATGCAGGAGTATCCAGAGTCACCTGAGAAAGCTGCCATTTTGCAGCGAGCATAGCTATGCTAGCAAGTCTTCTCCGTTCATCATGTCAGGTTCAGGCTTCACATAGCACTTAGGACCTCTGCCAATCTTTTGAGTTTCCATGGATGGGCCACTGAAAGCCAGCAAATCCCCATGCTACAATCAGCCATAGTGTCCACACAACTGCCCTAGGGTAAAGCAAGTCTTTTACGAGTTTGAGATCCAGTTCACAGGGGGTCATAAAGGCTGAGAATACGTTGATGAAGAAGTTTCACAGAATGGCATAGGCAGGTTCTGACCAAACTTGTTCCCAAGCACTGGCAAAAGCCCCAATCGGTCAATCAATCAATCAATTATTTAAATGTGAATATAAGCAAACCGGTTTGGTGAGGAAGCAAGCTGAGCATAGTGTTAAGTCATGTTTGCTTCTTCCCATGCTCTTTAGTACTCTGTTATTTTAGCACCTGCAGACTGAGTCATGGTTTACCGTTATTTATTGAACGCAAGAGACTTGAGAAGATCATAAGCAGAGGTTAAACTAGATGAGATCCCTTCCTATATGGGTCTTTTTGTCATCCTCTGGTCTTAGTATAAGTTCTGTCTTTTAAAATGAGATGGCAACTTAGTCATGCAGAAGAAGGGATAGGAAATTAGTGTTAGTATCTGATTCAGCAGCAAAAAGATTTGAACTGAAATTTGAGGTCAAAAGGACTCTTGGAAGGGGTTAAGGTTGGTGAACAGAAAGGAAGATGGCAAGTGACAAGCATGTGAAGGACTCTGGCCACAGGAACTCTACAGAGCAGGACTCATGGCATGGATATCTTCACATGAGCAAGTATGGATGCCAAACCTAAGCTCAAATACACAGTGTAGCCAAGGGAATACTGGAGCTGGTGGGCATGATTGGGACACTCCCAACACCACCTTGTTACTTAGGCTGGATCTGGGTCTGCTTCTGGGGCCAAACAAAACTCCATCTCCCTTTGCCACCAGCGAGCACTCCCCGTCAGGAAACAGACTGGATTTTACTATTACTCATCTAATTTTGAATGGCAGCTGAGCAATGGGACAAGGCTTTTGATCTGCTTAGTGACATGATTTACAGCTTGGCATTTGCGACAGGAATGCCCCACAAGCATGTTCCTTCCCAGGCCCTGTCGTAAACTTGTTTCACTGCCCAGACTGTTCCTGGACTCAGTTTACCCCTATTTAAAATGCATTTTATATAGGACTATGAATTCAGATGGACACAGTGAGACTTAATTAATGTCACTGACACTGCTGAGCTCTTCAAATGAAAAATATGGGAGCAGCTGTAAATTAAAGATACAAAAACAAATAGCTTCATGATCTAGAGACAGATAGAGTAGAGATAGATAGATAGAAGAGAGATAGTCTCTCTTCAGTAGACCTGCAGGGAAAATGTAGGAATGATAATAAATACATCATAAACATTAAAGAGCCATAAAATAGCCACATATAGATTCAATAAAACCTAATATAGAAATAACTCAAGCTGGGCTGAAAAGCAAATACCTCCCACTCCTGAAAGCTTTTGCAGTATTTCAGGATCCCAGGAAACGGGGTTGATATTGAAGCTGTGCTGAGTGTTTATCGAGACTGTCACTTTCTTTGAAGGTCATTCTGCCATGATATTTTCAAAAGCCCTTTGAGTAGTCATGTATCAAACTTAATTTTCTTTTGTAACATAAATAGTCCACCGGAATTCTTTGACATTATCAAGTCTGTTTTGAGACCAAAAAGAACAGCATAGCTCAGAGAAATAGAGATTGCACCATTTAGAAATGAAACAACACTGACAAAACACTTTTTCCCCTCTTTAAGTTATGTTTCCTAGGGTTACAACTTCAAAATCTCAGAGGTTCACTTAAGCTTTGTGCTCAGTATATTTTATGGCAAAAAGACTCCATGCCAGGAAGCTCCGAATATCGGAAGGGTCCCAGTTTAACATTCTGATAGTAATGTAAAAATGTGTCTTTTACTACAAGTGAGCATATTCAGTTCTTAGAGTTATTTTTCTCAGTCATAACAAAGAGGAGGCAGAAGAGATGCACAGGTCAGAATGACTTTTCCATAAGCCCTTGATAGATTTATAATCATGTGCAGAGTTGCTCAATGGAGGGATTTTGCTGAGAATGTTTGCCCAGTTTTCAGCCTCTGCCAAGATGCCCCGTGTGCAGTTCAGAAGTGGGGATACAGGTCGGTTCACAGGCTGTCCCCATGTTGGAGGCACTGGAGGTCCAGGCCAGCTCCTCTGCAGAGACTGGAGAAGCTCTGGGCTTCTCTGGTTTGCTGGAACTTCCACAGATCTGAGGCATTTTTCTCCTACTGGGGTGCTAGTGACTGCAGACTAACACTGGGAGCATGAAAGTGTGCAATCAAGGTCCCTTTTCTATGTCCACCAGGATCCCAGAAGGTCACTGCCACAGTGGCGACAAACACAGAATCCTTTCCATTCCTCCCACCAGATGACCTGCACAACGCACAGGCTACTGATACCGTCAGTAGTCTTCTTAACCACGCACAGTTCAGACATTATCATCTCTAACTGCCGCTCACATGAATCTTAGTGGTTTAAAAGTATTTATGGCATGGGTGAGATTCTTTCTTATTTCCACAAAGGAAATCAAAGATATTTCTAAGCGCTGCTATTCAGACAAAATAGACTTCCCAGTTGTCAAAAGCTGTCTCCTGAGTTACTTTAGACCTACCACCCGGTCAAATCCCACAAACTTCTGGATGCTGTGTGACAGAGGAGTCTACAAGTCTTAAAGATGTGCATTTATTTTATGCAAAGGCAAATAATGTGGTAGCCATTTTAGAAGTATGTACAAAAATCTCAAGCAAACTTCCTCAAGTATCAGTTGAGGTGTTTGGGGTGAAATCTACACAGAGCTTAATTTATTATGCTAGAGAAAGAAAACAACTAAGGTATAGAAGAATGTAATCCTTCTTTAAATATTATTCCTGGGAATACTTTTATCACCAAATATTCAGCTTCAAATTGAATTATATATTTTCATCACAGGTCCACATTCCTGGGGGCTGGTTCTAAAATGAAATTGTTTATACAGACGAAAAATAGTTGAATTTATAGCATGGCAGGGGAAAAAAAAAGAATACTGATATTTTGTTTCTGATTTTTCTCCCCATAACTACCCTAACCCAGCCCCCCATAGCTGGCACATCAAGCCTTTTTCAGTGTGGTGCATTAAGGGTAGTCCATGCAATGCCAGGAAGTCAGTCCTGGCAGGCATGGTGTACAGCATAGCTTTTCCAGAAAAATAAAAATAAACTAGTCATGGTCTGCTTGAGGCATACACCAGTTTACACCATAATTGATACAAGCATCCCAGCTTCCAAAAAACCAGCAGCACATGAGGGAGAGATTTCCCAGCTGGGCCACAAACTTCCCTCCAAAATGTTCACTATCCCGTTTATCTCTCACTGCACTCACCTCCTCATGTGCAAAAGGTGTGTAGTAGAATGAAGGGGATAAATGGAAAAAAGTGCTTGCAAAATGGCACTTAGAAGCTTGCATGGAGCAGTTTGCTGGGGGCCAAGGACCCTGAGGCTCTGCATGTGAACGGTTGGAAAAGGCACTTCTTCAGCTGTGCTGTGGAGCAGCTGTGGCAAACAACCCCTCCTGACTCCAGCCGCAGTGCCAATGGATGGAGCACACAAAGCAGCAGGAAAAACTAGCCATATTTTATTGATAGTTCAAGAGAGAGCCTCAATTTAATATGTAAAATTTGTTTCATAAGCAACATGGCCAGAAACCTCTTTTCTTTCAAAAGTTGAACAGTGCCTGAGATAGCCCCTCCTGGAGCACCAAGAGCATTTTGGAGGAAATTTTCTTACCTGAGCTAGGGCGCTGAATGTTTAAGCAACACTCAGACATGGTTCCTATGAAAATGCCATTTCTTTTGGCATTTCCAGCAAGTCCAGGTGTTCGCTGTGGTCGTATATTGCAGCTAGGGGTTCGTTCCAGCCCACAGTTCTGCTGGCTTCCATTAGGCGACACTTGATTTGAGCCAAGCCTTCTGCATGTTTTAACAAAACGCATGTTTAACAGAGCGGGTTTATGGCAGGCTGTGAACACTGCGAACTTGAGTACATTAGAAACAAAAATAGAACTGAACCAAAACTCCGGATTTGATCCAAACCTCACTGTAGGAGCCTTTCCATGTAACAGTCTGGGGAAAAAAAAAAACGAACAACTTAGTTATACACACTTCTGAACTTTCAAAATGCTCATTAAAAAAACTAAATCCAAAACTTTGCAGCTTGCATCCATGTCTAATGAGACAAAGTCTGGACTTGAAATAAAGCACAGTAAAGAGCACAGCACTGCACCATTACTCACACTGATTTCCTTAGACGGTTTGTAGGATTGTGATGCAGGAAATTCACTATAATTTGTTCAGTGTTTTTTGTCCACCCAGCAAAATGAAGCTTATGAACTATTTTTGTAGACAAAAATACTAGCTTTTTTTTTGGATAGGTTGATTTGCTGAAGAGGGGAAAAAAGAGCTTTTCTTCCAATAAATCCTTTTAAGTTCAGTTTTAAGCAGTGTCAGGAGAAGTGCACAACACAGAGTGTTTATTGGTACGCAGAGTATTAAAAAAAAAAGTAAAAAAAAAATGTTTACAAGACACAGTATAACAAGACATTGCATAAATCAACTGCAAACTTGTTATTGCCGAGCTGTTCTAATATCACATAAAGCCATATATATGAATGTGTTTTGAACGCTGAGATTCTACAAAATTGTCAGCTAACTAACAAATCTAATGAAGATCTCACATCTTCTGTGATTTTTTTCACACTGAAAGTCAGTAAACTTGTAGTTGAACAAATCTGAAACAGAACTACAAGTAACCTTACAGCCATTTTAAACTGTTCGAGTAATTGTGTGTGTATAGAGAAATACTTAGGAAACTTCACTAGTCATCATTTCTGATGCAGTGAATTAAATGTATAGGTATCTTTGTTTACTTTGCCAGAAGAAAGCAAGCAACTTAAGCACGGAAGAATGTAATCCTTCTTCAAATATTATTCCTGGGAGTACTTTTAACACCAAATATTCAGCTTCAAATTGAATTATATATTTTCATCACAGGTCCACATTCCTGGGGGTTGGTTCTAAAATGAAATTGTTTACATAGACAAAAAATAGTTGATTTTATAACATGGCAGAGAAAGATTCAGGATTGTGTTTCAGACTTTTCTCCCCATAACTGCCCTGACTCCACCTTTTACAGCCTGTATATAATGTGTTATGGAGTGTGGTGCAAATATAGAGCAGCACATACACTGCATATCACATACAAGCGCAGAATTCATTTCCTTTTTATGAATAAATGGTGTCTTGTATAGTGTGGATCTTATGACTACAATGAGTCTTAGTTTGAAATTTGGGGGGAACTTCATCTGAATTTGAGAGGAAATGTCAAATGGTAAGTCTTAGGTATGCTTATAAATCAGTGATATCTTGCCAAAAAAAATCTGCATCTTCAAAACAGAAACTCTTTGCTGTCCCTGTGTGCTCCTCTGCAACTGTTCTGCTCTGTTAAGAGGACCACTCTACCCTGCATAGATCACTTTGAAAGTTAATATGGAGTCTAAATCTGGATGTATCAGACAAGTGCTGCTCCAGAGGGTTCAAAAAGTGGACATAATATTATCACTGGAAGATGATTTAGTTTGAATTCCTGCTCCTTGAATATGTAACCCTGTTTCCCCACAGATTACCATGGTTGTGTTCCCTCTCCCAAAAGGGACCTGCCCCTGCCTCATTTGCTTCACAGCATGCAGGCAGGGCTCAGTCTGAAACCTGTCACTGAGTACCACAGTAAGAGTCTCACTGAGGAAGGAGTGTCAATATCTCTTTACACAGATCTCAGCATTTTTATGGTCTCATCCCAACAGGATCCTGCGACCGAAAGGACAAAGCACAAATTCAACGTCTGCATTAGTTGGCAAGCAGAGAGCTCAGCACCATCAGCAGCCAAGATAAGTCCAAGTACAGGTTCTTCCCCTCTATTTCTGCTTCTCTGCATAGAATGTGGCCATGAGCAGTGCCTTACCAAATGGTGAGCTGGGGACAGCTCTACAGGAAGCATCCACAGTGTTTGTAGTGTGAGCTTGCTAGAGGAAAGAGGAGTGTTGTTCAGTGGTCCTTGAAAAACAGTGAAATTAAACTTCAGCGGTACTACGTGGTTTTGCATAGAGACAGCCAAGAGGGAGACAGTAAGGGAGGCAAGGTGAGCAAGAGAAGGAGTGCAGCAGGTGTGCATACCTGCTAAGAGAACAATTTGCCTTGAAGCCCCTGTGCCCATGCTCTATGCAGTTCTGGTTTGGACTAGGTTTGCTGCGATTCCCTGGATCAAGCATACTAAGTAATTGTATGATTCACAGCTGCCCAGAGGACCAGACATTCGATCTGACCCTGCTTCCTTAATGTGGGATTGTTGAGTTCACGGAGCTGAACTTTTGAGTTGGTTTTCTGATTTGTCCTCTCAAAACTGCTCTGCAAATCTGACCTAAAAGTGAGGTAAGTGAGGGAAATTAGAATTTGCTGCTAAGCCACACTAAAATGGTGACCTAGCAACTATGGAGCCAGAATAGATGTCCTGTATCAGCATCACAATAGTACATGTAACATGCAAGCAGACAACACTTTGTCTTCCAAAATGGTTTGTATGTTCTTACTTGGTGTTCTGATATCATTTCCCAGGGCAGCAAGAGGGCAAAGGGCAAAACCACATTCAACACTCCCCCCTTCTCAGACTCTTGTGTTACTCATGGTCTTGTGTTACTGCCTGTCCCTACTGAACTTGCTAAATTGAATAAAAGCCACATACAACCTGGAATGCTGCAGAGATATTGCATTAAATAAGGGATAAACATTGCAAAAAACTCAACAAATTATGCTGAAAAGCAAGTTAAAATGTGCAAGAATTCAAGGGAAAGAAGGAAAGATTTGAAAATATGACTTTGATAGTACACTGTCTGCTAAAATACATGCTATTAATCATTCCAGGGATTACAGAAAAAAATCCACCCACAGGGGTTTCTGAACTAAAATTCAGTGGCTCTCTCGGGAAAACCACAGGTACCAATCTTACTAATCAAATATTTCCTCCCACTATTGGAGAGACAGGGGGAGTGGAAAATGGAGAGAAGAGCTTGTGTACATACAGTGTTTCCCAAGAAGTTGGTTCTCTTCCCTAAGGACTGGCCAGAGCCTTGTAAACTGTCATTTTGCTTCTCTGACAGCACCCTCCGCTTCCACAGTTCCAGCACCTTGTCCTGTTGATTTTGCCTGGCCAGTTAAAAAAAACGAAGGGGAAGCAGTTGATGTTTTGGTTACAGAATACATTTTTTTTTTTGTATCTAAAATGGGAGACATAAAATGGAACAAATAGTTCTTCAGACATTTTGTATTTCTTGTGCTTTTTCCATTATCACTTTATAGCTGAGATTTCTGTGAGGGATTCACAGTGAGTCATTTTATGAGGCAGCTCTGTACCATCTGCACTGAAGAGTTTCCTATCACTCTAGACATTACGTATTTCCTTATGGCAGCCTGGACACTGTAGGGAAATTGCCAAGCCAGGTCACATGCCAGTGGGCCATCATTCATCCAAAAAAGGCGGGCAAAATCTGCTTACAATTAGGTTCAACCCTTGGTTCTGGATAACATGTCCCTGTGGCTACAAATTCTTTCCTGCCAGCCCCCCACAGGGCTCAGAAGGAGTCCTAGGATGGTCTGTGCCTGACCAGAGAAAAGAGGTCCTGGCCTCTCTCTTTCCTTCTCACCCTTTTTCAGTCTTTCTTTCTTTTTTCTAAGGAACAACATGTTTTCTTATCATGTCATGCTGGTAGTACGCACAGCTGCTACTCTAATATTTCACAAAAGAAATATACTTAAATGCCAAAACGTGGAATTTTTTTAAGAAAAAAGCTGAAACTTCAGGGAAAAAAAAAAAAAAAAAAAAAAAGACAGCTTATAAAATACTAATATATATAAATAAATTCTAATTTTCAAAGGAAAACTTCATTGAGGGCAATGTATAAGTAAAATATATATGATGTAAGTGGGGTGGGTGCTCAGAGCTCTGTTTAACAGTAGAAAAAAGCATTTAAATACATTCAAGAACACCTTTCTCCTGCAACATAATCTGGTTAAAATGAAGGAGCTGCTGTGTGGTAGATTCTAACATAGCAGCAGATCATGTGAGATTCAAGAGGTCTTTCTCTTGCAAGAGTAAAACCTTTGGTCCTACAGGATGGTCTGAAACTGTCAGAGCATACATGTTAATTCAGAAAATACAGCAACCCATTGGGAATTCCCTCCGCCTTTTATCCACTGGTCAAGACTTGAATTTAGTCTTTGCCACTTGCTGTTGGTAATTTCAGTCACACGCACTCTAGTATAAGGCGCGTTCATGACTTCTGCTAGAGCAGGAGTGCGGGACTGAGAGGCTGCACTCAAGTCTACTCAGGAAATGCATGTCTCTGTGCAACTAAAATTAATGCACCTGATGGGAATGCAAGTCACAGCAGTATTCATCCCTTCCTATAAAATCACAACAACAAATCTGCTGGTTTTAAGTTCAGGGCTGCATTCTGCAAAGCTCGGGGCTATCTCAGCTAAGCCCTCACCAAGGACACACTCTTAACCTCTGCCAGACAGGCTAAAACAGATGGTTAGTCATCGCAAGCAATTATTTTCATGATCACTGCAAAAGCTGTTGTCACAACAGAGTAACTGAATGTGGTCTGACTGCAGAGGGGAAAGTGCCTTCTTTCCTACAGACGACTTCCTTACCTGGCCATCACATAGTTATGAGATGGGAGCAGAAACAAAATACCATCACCTACAAATTGGCAGCTGAAAGGCCTTTTCTATTATGATCCTCTTTTTGTAAAACAGTCTTGGAAAACTATGTCTGCAAGCGACAGCACAGCTTCAGTTAAAAGAAATGCAGATGGGACTTTATGTTCAGAGGCACCTGCATTCGCAGACGGTTCTGCTTCAAAACTTTTGTCAATTACACACAATTTAAGGCAAAAAGAATGTTTATTTGTAAAGTTCATATTTGTGTAACACAGTACATTTTTAATGTACAGTGGAGTTAATGTTATGAGTGGGCGGCAGTGGATTCGGGATGCACTCATTTTTGTGGTCTTGAGGACAAAGTGAAGCTGTGGGTAACTCAAGTCACGTTGGTGTCAGAACAACGCTCCTTCCAGCTGCTTGCTTCTTTCAGAAGATGAAATATTGAACCAGGTCAATATTCTGGAAGGACACATGCACACGGCTGGAGAGATTCATGGCCGTTTCTGAGCATAGTTCCCCCTGATCCAGCTGGAAAAAAAGAAAGTGTTTCTCTGTTACCTGCAAGCTGCTACATAAATTAGTCAGCAGGGGAACACAGCAAGGCTCAAAGCTTTGGTTCGAATTTGCTTCCAAGCATATGCTGTTGGGTTACAGCCTTGTGTAAAAAGGCTTGTACAGCACTGACTCCTGGATCATCTGAACTCAGCTATGTCAGCATATATCCAAAATGATCTGCCAAGACTGCTGCGTTCAGCATCTTGCCCTGAAAAGCACTTGCTGTGGCCAGCACTGCTCGTAACTCATACACTAGCTGGCCAGTCAAAAGCAAAATGGCTTGTGTGATGAATGCTGCTGGCCTCTACCCTCACGGTCAGTTTTGCCTGTGGGATCGTGGCACAATTAACAAAGCCTGGAGGAGCACAGGACTACTGTGGCCGGAACTAGAGTTGCCCCTGCTGTTTGGTTCATTAGCTCTCTCCTCAAATCTGGCAGACAGAAGAAACATCCTGAAATCAAATTATAGATTGGTGCCAACACCACCAAGCTAATTTGGCAGAGCAAGATGAAGAATAACTGCATCAGAACACTTATCATCACTGGAGGCACAGGACACACCTGCCAGGAAGCAAGTGAACAAGAACACTATGTTAGTGATGTGAACTCTCAAATGGAGAAGAAAAGATCGAAGGGATTGTAAAAGAAAAGAGTAACTTTACAAGAAAGGTACAACTATAGAGAAAACTGCAAAAGGCATGAAGCAAATAGAGATACAAGAGGAAAAATAAGAAATAGAAGAAAGGAAATATGGAAGGTGAAAAAACATCCAAGGACAGAAAGGTACATTGAAGGAAAATGGGTTGGGAAAGAAGAGTTTGCATTTAATTGTATCTGGCATACAGTAAACGACAATTCATATTCGGTGTTATCATTACTTCTTTCTTATTACTGATTGTCAGCCTGAGGAAATCCCTAGTAACAGATCGTAACTCCCTTGTACTTCATGCTTGTCCCAGTGAGCTTCCAGAAAAGCTGTCCCTTGGTTTTGAACAAGAGGACGTGGTGATTTACTGTCTAGATTATTTTTGCTAAAGAAAGCAAGAAGAAAAATGATTTGACAGCTTCTATAACGTGATCACAACTTCTTGTGAGCCAGGCTGCAACAAGGCAAGGCCAAAAGCCTGTAAGAACTAGAATAAGCAGAGCATGGGATAGAAAGAAAGCAAGTCAAACAACTTCTCTTTGCTCTCTGCTTGCTGGGATCATGAAATAATACATATTGCAGGCTGGATGGATGAAGGAGGACATGGCAGCTACAGCAGCAGGAGTCATCCATGACCAGAACCTCACTTGGTGAAAATCTGGTCACAGGTGGGGTACATGTTATTTCTTCTCTAGGTGTGAGCTTTATCAGCCAGGTCTTTTGCAGAAGCAGCTGCGGGGAACTGGGTTGGTTCTCATCTACCATTGTCAGTTTCTGTCAGACTTAGATGCTTGTTTACCTGTACTTCTGCACTTAGTCTTTCAGGTGATATTTCAGAACTGCTAATTTCTTTTCTTCTGGACAATAAAACACAAACAAAACAAACAAAAAAAAAAAGTATAAATGTAAAAGTTTAGGGAAAATTACTACTGAAACTATTCATTTACAAGGTATCTCTAGTTGTGCCCCATCCTTTTTTTCTCCCAAGATGTCCATAAGGTTAATACCACAGAGAGAAGAGGGACTATTCTATTGTGTGCACTTCAAATCAGCATAATAGAGCAAATTTTATGCAGAAAATATACATGAACAAAGACCACACTTTGCAGGTTCCATGCTGTAACGCCTCCCAAAATCAAATCTTTCTCTTTGGTTGTACTAAGTCCTTGTCTAGTATTCTTGTGACCATCCTTTTCTCCTTCCTCCCACGTTGTATGTGCTGAGACCCCAATTAGTCCAAGATGCCATGTAAGTGCAAGCATAAGAACATATTTACACACTGGTCCTCTCTAAATTCAACAGGTGCTTCAACTCTTGGCTTACACAAGAATTTAAGAGGGTGTTGCCTGTCATCTTTGCTACAGTCAGTGCATTGCTTTTGTACGCAATAGACCTTTTGGGGTAGAAAATGAGAGATCCCAGGGAGAAGCCTAACGGGATCTACAGCTTCTGTTTTAGCAATTGCTCAACAACTGAATTACAATTACCACAGCTCAGGGAGATAATAATAAACAGAGCTGCCATCAAATTGAGCGAAGCACTTCCCGTATGTCTGCACTTCTTTTATATGCATGCCTAAGTGGAGGGAGAAGAGCTGGGAACATTCACGTCAAGTGATAAATACCAGCCCCTGGGGGTTCTTGGAAAACTAATGGGACAATTTTGGAAAAATCTAACTATCATTATTATGATTATTTATTATTAAAAGCCACGCAGTAAGAAAAAGCAGCATCAGGTGATTATTGCTATGTACATAGAGAACTTTCAGCATTTAATGTAAAATATTCCCTCATGTCAAACCAATAATCACCCTTTCAAAATGATGCCGTAGAGAGTCATATATATGGAGTGTTGAGTATAAATCTTTTGATTCCCTGTTGTAATGTGCAAAGTGTCGCCTCTCACATGAAGGCTGCTGCTGCTGCAGGGCTTTGTGGCAGCTGAAAAGCACATGTTGTGCTTCCCCGCCTTCTCTTTCCCCTCTCCTTACGGGTTTTCAGTCTCTCTTGATAAATGTCTTCAGAAAAATATTTTATGAGGTGCTTACCTATAAAAATATATCTTTCAAGGCCATGTATACAATGAGGCCTTAAACACTAACCACACACAAGAAACACTGTTCATTTGGTCAGCATGTAGATGGGAGGAAATCGAAACCCATCAGTGCTGGGTCAGAGCCAAGATGGAACCTATTAGCAGTTTGTTGTGACTTGACGTTGTTCACCTGCTGTGGGAGAGAAGAGAAGCCCCTCACAGAAGATGTCCTTTTGTTTAAATGGCTGTTCATGCCTCAAGATGTAGAGCCTGAAAACACCAGCACGTATGATCAAAGACATGGGACAGCTTCCATATGAGGAAAAACTGTATGTGTTCATACTCCTTGGTGAAAAGGAGGGAACACTGAAGGGTGGAGATGGCCCAGGTCGGATAATAAATATCATAAATGGTTTGAAGAAATGATCGGGGAACAATTATTCACTGTTTTTTTGCATAGCACAGGAACAAGCTACTGGGTCATTAAAGCAAACAAAGTCAAGTATTTTTTCAGCCATCACATAATTATGCTGTAGAACTCACTGTCACCAGCCATAGTAAAGATGAGGAATAAAAGTGCATTCGAAATCAGAAGATTGCACTAACAACGTGCCTGTTCATTCATACTTCAGCGAACTAGTAGCAGGCTCTTTTCATTTGGGGAAATGCTGTCAAACCATCATGGTCACAAAAAATAAATTTCAAAGCTCATGGCTGACACCTTCACCTGTGCAGTGCTTCTTAATAACTTGCAGAGGCATCAGTTCAGGTATGACCCAAATTTACTTTCAGATCCCTAGGACATGTTTCTGCTCTCTTTAACGTTTCCAAAATATCATGGCTATTATAGTCTCATTTCAGGAGCAGCTCATTACAGCTTTTTGTTTTCATAAAATATTTTCCATGATTTTCAGCGTGTTCACCATATCACACTGGAATGTAAACAACATGTTATTGCCTGAGAGAAACAAGTGTATTTACTGTTACAGCTCTTCAACTCAGAAGAAAATTTCAAGATATCTTATTTCCAAGGGAAATGGAATGTCAAGGTAACCTGACAACATCTTCTCTTCATTCTCATCTGTCAATATATTACAAAAATTCTCTTAAATCCTGAGGTCTGTTTTCTGCAACAAAAACATTACATCTTTTCCCTTATATTATACCAGAATCCTTGTGCCCAGACTGGATCACAAAATAGTAAATTGTGACACAGTTACAGCTCAACTGAACATAGCATCTCAATTCACCACTTTAGGCAAAATTATTCTGGCTATATAAAACAAGGAAGCATGAGTGAATGAGGAAGCAGATGTTATATCTGTTCCTGTTTCACCATACAGAGAGCCAGACAATTATCAGTATGGCATATTCCTAAATATAGCTAATTCCATACTGCTGCTGTCTTTTGCACTGCGATCTGTGAGGCTGCAAATTGCTGACACAGTGCCGTGTAGCTGGTTTCAGTTGTTCTTTACTTTAAACAAATAAAATGACAATACAAAAACAAGCAAGCAAACAAACAAACCAGGACACACAGGTCAGATAAAAACAGCATTGCAAAGGTGCTGTTCCCTCTTCCACTATCTTGAGGAAGGTCTTTATATTCTTGGGTTAGAAAGATATCCAATTCCAGGCAGGGAGCCACCAATGAGGTCTAGGATTTGGCATGGTGTTGTAGGTGCTTGAGTTGAATTTTGCTGTTTTTAATAAGTCTGCACTGAGTTTGGTTTTTGCCAACTGTAAGAGCAAGAGTAGTGATACAAAGATGTTAGATTTACTTTGAAATCCTTGCAGTTTGTACTTTAAGCAGGTTCATCTACTCCAATCCAAACCTGCTTTGCCTCTAAAAACTTTAAGACATTGGCTTGTTATAACCAGGAGCCATTAATCTATTGCATTTGAGACTTTTATGTAAGGTTTCTTGGGGATTCAAGCTTTTTGTATTAGCTAGAACACAAGAACAAATCACTTCACGATTTCCATAAAGATTTTCCAGTACCTATCTGTGTTTCTTGAAAGGAATCAATTTGTGCCTTTGCTTTGGGTAAGCCACATTAGCTAGAGTAACAGCTGATAGAAGCTTATTTCCTTTCCCTGGACAGTAGTAGCCCTTCATGTGTCTCACCACAGGGACACTGGGTCAGGGCAGTAAATGGCTGTTCCTTGCCAAACTTTTCTGACCATGTCTACCTTTACAGAGATATGTCAGATTTGCTCCACTGTCATCTCTTTTCCTGTCACACAGACAAAATGTAGCAGGGAGCAGACAAGGACTTAGGCAGCAGAGTTAAGATTCACTCTTACTCTTCTCTATCCCTTTTTCACGTACTTCTCTCCATGGTGTGACAGCAATCCTATAAGGCAGAAGCTTCTCCAGAGCATCCATATTATGGCCAGAAAAAAAAAAAAGGACATATTCTTTCAGTTGTCCCATGAACTAGCATCCCACATGCCTTTCACTACCAAAATTAGGACTTGCAGTTTACCTTCAGGGTGATCCCATACCGTGTTAGAGGGATTAACAGCATGATTTCAGAGTTCTTAGTTCTAGGCATATCCCAAGCCTGCACAATGGATGGAAGATATCTTTTTTTTTTTTCGTGTGCTTGGACAGATACATCTTGTATGGCTTAATATTCAATTAAATTGTAAGTGCTAGGTACATTAATTTTTTATGCTGATAGTAGAAAATCTAGGATCATTCAAGCCAAATCATGACAGACTGCATCCTGCTTCTGGCAATCCTCAGACTTCAAAAGAAAGTGAAAAACAAGAGAAAATCTTATCATGCCTGTACTCTTTCATGTAAGAGTATCAGTGGCACAAAGATATTTTCCTGCCCCTCCACATCTGCCCAGACATCTAGCTTTCGGTCTTACTGTGTAAGACTGCAGAGCTACATTTGTAATGAAACAAGTGCCTTTTAAATTTTCCCAAGCTTGTGTGCATCTGCAAGCAAACATAAAGTAGGTCCTTTACTTTACACACTAATTGAGTATGCAAAAGTTTAAATACAGTATGGTAACGCTTGCTGATAAATTCATGGAAGAAATATCACCTGCAGACAATGACTAATGTCTGCTTCGTGCATTTCTGCCCTACATTCTACCATACATTCAGAGAGGAGAAGATATCATATGGATTAAGTTAGTAACACTCATCTTCACATTTTCAGGGAGTGCTTCCCCCTAAATCATATCTCTTTGGACCCTGACAGGCTTTCACACCTAGTCTTATTTCATGCTGGAACTTTCCAGGGGCACATTAGTCGTGCTTCACAAATCACCATGTTTGCTAGTGAATGAAACACCCTAAGCAAGCATTACTTAAATCCTTGAAGGAATTGGGAGCATTTTACACTTCTGTTGGTGGTGATCTAAAAGGCCTATCTCCTTGAGGCTTCTACCATATGTTTTGTTCTTAAAGCAAGTATCTTAATAAGGCAGTCACAGAAGATTTCGATTAGTGTGAGGTTCCCATGATATCTTTATCTCATAGTATCATTTTTTCTACATTTATCTGCAGGCTTTTTTTTTTTTTTTGCATTTTTTTTTGTCTAAAGGGTACTAATTAAGGATCTTAATAGGGGGTTTTTTAGCCAATTACAAATTCTCCAGTTTAATATGCTAATATCTAATACAGAAAAAAATATAAACAGCAAGTGTCTCTCCTGCGTAGATTAAAACTTGCGCGATATCAAAAGTCAGGCACACATGACTGTATCTAAACAGCGTAAACTAAGCTACCCCTCTGGAAAAAAAAAAAAAAA
>VXBW01002489.1:237901-260950 GCA_013400375.1 Thinocorus orbignyianus
AAAATAATATTCTCAGGTAATAACCCAGCAGAGCATGAGACAAGAACCAGACTGAAGCAAGTCTTACCAGCTTCAGGAACACTGAAAGTAATAATGTTACAGGCCAATTTGGCCAGGACTCCGTTTATTCCAGCTCACAGGTTTCAGCAGTCTTTTCCAGAGGACCTGGCTCCTGAAGTCAGCAGAGGCAGCGCAGATTGATGATGTTCTGATAAAGGTGACTGTGGACTTTGTGTAACCTGAATCACTTATTGGAAACAGGGTTAGATTGTCCCACCATGAGGTGGGGCATCGCGACATAGGAGAATGTCATGTGGCCACGTCATAACAAGAGAACTCAAGCTGATTTGGGCTTAATTTTGCTAGTTTTCTCTACTGCTTCCAAGGTGTCTGTGTTGTGGTGGGGTTTTGTGTTTTGTTTTTTTTCCCCAAGGAGTGCAGCCTGTATTCCTTAGTGTGATAGGGTAAGTCAGCTGGCTATTGTTGATACAAACTTCCTACAGGAGGGCACAAGGTCTTTTAAGCCCCCTCTGCTCTTGGAGGAGAAAGATAAATACCTCAAGAGGGCAGTAAATCTCATCTGAAGACAGGCAATCCCTGTAGCTGCTTATCTACTAACCATGAAGGCAGCGTGGACTACTGACTTACAACAGATAGCTGTGTTTTAGACAGCTACACATGAAATTATTTTGGCCTGCATCCTATTGTGCAGCCATGTAACACAGAAGGGACGAAAGGGTAGTTTCCAAGTGAGTGTCCACACCCTGGTTTCTGCATCCAGGCAAGAGCAGCTTGAAGGCAGGCAACGATTTGGCCTTCCAATGAAGACAGCTCTCACTGTTCTCTTGTGGAATTATCCTATCTCTGAAGACAAATACAAAGCAAAGCTACAAGGAAAACATGCAAAAACAGAGAGCTAAATCTCTGGTCCGCACAGCTGAACAAGTTTCCTGGACTTAAAAAAGGCCCAGGTAGATGAATTTTAGCAATGAAAATTCCCTCCCTTGGTGTGACAGAAGGAACAAGTACATTCTTTGTACTGGGTAAATACTAACGCTCTTCAAACTTATGGTTATCTCTAATTTTTGTCTCATCCATTAAAATAGAAGATTTCACATGCCTAAAACAAAGCCTGTGAGCTTGGAGGCATATCATCAACATGGTCTTCATTGTGTTAATCGGGGAAAATAGGAGAGACATATATGTAACCAGATCAGCAAAACAAATTAAAAAGAAGAGAGAACAAATTAGTGCCAGTTCATGGAGAAGCCTGGATGTTGCAGAAATAAGCTTTGCACTGTTTGGTGTGTAAACTGCATGGTCATTGTGAACTAACATACAGCATAGCTTTCTGTCTACCCTTAAACATGTTCTTTGTCGCCGTAACAAAAGCCACAGCTGTAAACAGTTTATGGTGCAATTGCTTGATCAACAGCCATTGGAATAAAAGTAAGATGAGCCCGCCTTTGTTGCCTCAACAGCCCTCACCTCTGCTACAAAAATGTTTTTTAACTGGCTGCAGCCAGGCTTCTTCACAAGTGTTTCTAATTCAGCTAAACATCTTGATAGGAAATGTCATAAATTACATGTATGGGACTGTCAGTAGAATTTTCAACAGACATAACATGAGTTCACATTGAAATAAAATGAGAACCTTGGACAAATTTCTGAGCCTATAAATGTTCAACTTCACCTACAATCCCACTCACAAAGACATTTGGGAAATCTTTGATGATCCCAGTTAACGTGAGAGAGGGAGACTCATAGGCTGTAATTTTCCTACACCTTGGGACTGTAATCTTTCTGCATTTTCCACAAGTGATTCCACTTAGACATTTCAGAAGTGATAAAATGTATCACAAATGAGCTATTTTGTCCATTTCCTGAATACTCATCTCAGGCTGTGAAAAAAAATTCTGTTTGCACTTTGATATTTATTTCCAGGTGTATTTATTTCTCTGGTAGGCATTTGAGATCTGGGTGCTGAAAAGACGCATGCATGTACTCAACATTATATATGTGAGTACCATCATTGATCTCAGCAGGACTACATTTTGTCTGAAGTCAGTGAGACTAGTCATGTCTGAAATCAGGCAAGTAAATTAAACCCTTTCAGGATTAGGGTTAAAGTAAACATTTTTTTCCCTCAACAGTGGTGAATAAAAAAAAATTATTTCCTTTTCAGNATTGGTTTCCTGAGCAGTTAAGTATGTCTACTGCATGTGGTTCTTTTCTATTTTATGGGATTCATATGCTACACTACTCACTTTTATGCCTCTGGTTCTTTGTTAAGGAGTGTGATTAACATCTATCATTGTCAAATTTGCATTGAAATAGAAACCATTGCTTTGAAGCATCGCAGAGTTGAACTCCATGTTCTGGAACTGATGTGATTCTGCACACACCACTCGTCCAGACATGGTTTCAGGTTAAGGCCAGTTGCTGCATATCTATAACTCACAGTTTTATCCACCCTTTTGACCTCTCTGGCTCCACTCCCGTTCTTCATCTTGTTGGTCAGCTCAGCATTGTCAATAAGTACTGCTGGACTTCAGCAGATGCTGCTTTTTCTTCCCAAACTGTACAAACAGCAATAAATACAGCAACAACTAGGCAACTTACTTCAGTCAAAGTGTTGCTTATATTAAATGGGAGGAGAAAGATTGAAGAAAAGGTTTATAAAACAACAAGAATCTTTGCTCGTGTCCATCTTAAACTAAGATGGGATACCCAAGGAAAAGGCTAGTGTCTTCAGACTGCAAAGAAATGCGAGAAGCAATTCCACAGTAGTGCTATAATGTAGTGAGACTCTTTTTGTTGTTTTTTGTCCTTTCCACAAGTTGCTTGTCATAAATCCAACTTTGGAGATAGCCAAAGAAGTAGGATTTTCTCAAATAGTAGCTCGTGTATTGCCATTTACCTTAGAAGTGTTTAATCCCAAGGTGTCCTGCCTCCCCTACATATGTTTGAGTAAGGTTTTCTGCTCGTTCTACCAGCAAAGAGCAGTTAAGTGCACAAATTCAACTGGTAATCATTCCAACAATCAAACACAAGTCAATATTAACAAAGTAAGCAACGTAGTCCATATACCTGGTTACATACATACATTTATTTGCATCATTCTGTGGATTCTAATACTAATTCTAATTTCCTTGGCTTCCTTTCCAGCCAAGACAGCTTTCTTCTCCTGTATTCACAGAGAAAGTATCGTCAACTGCGTAATAAACTTGCAATGGCATTCTTTAGGAGTGACTGAAATTAGATGCCCTAAAACCGTATATAGACTGCATTAGAACTGGTTTTGTGAAATTGCTGAATCAGATACCAGCCTATATAAATGTCTCCATTTTACAAGAAAAGAGTGGGACTAGTATTTTTCTTGACAATCTGGAAATACTCAGCCTGAACTGATACTTTCAAAGCTGTGACTTTGTTTCCTGGCAAATAACATTCAGAGAAAATCCAAATTATTTCCTATAGTGGGCTCATTAAAATAAATAAATAAATCAAGATAGCTGTTGTCTCACCCACTTCTATTTCCAGTTTAGTCCTTCCAAATGATTACTGAAACAAGTAGCATAAGGCAGGAAGCAAATACAGTTTTCTGTACAGTTGAATCAGTAGAAACAAGGAAACAATTTTTAACATGTTTCCTGAGGAAACGTACTTGAGTGTGCATCTGTTCATCTGCCTGTTTGCACCTATTAGTCCTGATGCTTTTGTCACTGCTTGTCAGTTCTAAACAATGTGCAGAGGACTTAGTGCAAAAGACTTTCATGCATTTTCCGGAAAGAGACAGTCAAGTACTTCTCTTTCAAAGGAGAGGCAAATGGGGTGCCAGTAACACATAGAGGTGAAAGGAGATCCCAGATTCCTCTGGCTCCAGCATTATCGTCTTAACTGATTATGACACCAAATGATAGCAGGTTTTGGATAGTTAGTAAATACCATCACCCCAGACCCCACACTGCAAAACAGAGACCAGAACAGCTTTACTGATTTCAGTCAGTATCAAAGCAAACGGTAGGAGTGGAAATGCTCACCTCTGCTTCACCTTCTAAACATTAGGCCATGCTCCTTTCTGCTTACCCACTTTCTCCACTTCATGAATCCACTATATATAAAACTGACAAATCACCATATAGTTAAACAATTGCAGGTTCGTGTTACAGTATGCATTGTGGTTAGGAAAACATTTTCAAATATTGTTTAAACTTACAATAAGTCTTCAGAACTTGTTTTAATATTTGACTCTGGCCTTTTATCTCTTCTAGTGCAGAGAGGGACCTGACTCCAATAATCTGCAACTGATTTGTATGATGGCAACATTTCCAGCTGCACAAATGCTGTAACATCTACACCTAAATTAGCTCATGAGTCGACATATCTAGTTGGGTTATTACATGTATTGCATCAATTATCTACAAACGAAATACAGCTGAGTTGTCAGTTGCACCATTTTAAAACATCCACTTAATGAGCCTTAGAGCTCAAAAAGATCGGGAGCATTTAGTGACAACAAATAAAAACGAAACCTGATCTGGTCCTGTATTATCCAGCTGTAATTCTTTTTTTTTTTTTTTCCTCAGTAGAACCTCATCGGGTGTTTACCATAAACATGGGCAGAACTTCTAGTTTATTTGCTAAATAGGAGTTGGACACAGGAAGCAGGCCTGGGTCACAATCAAAGGCTTTCACTTGCAAAACAAGGTCACCCAGGTCTTTGTGACAGACACTTGAATTAAAAAAGAGCTTCTTTTCCAGCAGTTCAAGATCAGGCTGACATTTTGATGGATCCTCCTTAATCTTTTTCACATTTTCTTTTACTAAACAGGGCAGCATCACCATGGCCTGGCAGCTTCCTCCCTTTCTGGAAGGAGAGGGAGCAGGGGAATTAGAGGGGAAGCACAGGACCAGGGGCTGGGAAGTTGTCTCCATATTTTCAGCAGTTGAAAGAATCTCTGGAGAGCTCCCAAATTGCCTGTATATTTTTTTATGTGCAGCATGTCAGACACCTGTTTTCAATTGCATCTTCAGATCAGAAGATCCTCCTACTTGGAGTCTGCAAGCCTGGCCATAGCATATAAAATGTCCCATGCATATGGCTGTCATTTTGGTTTTCTTTGCAAATGATTTTTGCTCCATGTGTAGGTGAGAGGCTTGTTTGAGCCCTGCTTACATCATGCGTATGGAACTTGATCCTCACTGTAGGAAATGCATACAGAGGGCATTTGTTTAAACTTTTGGTCAGTAGGGGTCATTATCATTGTAAATGGATTTTCACTCATAAAGTATGTGAGATTAGTTTAAGTCCTCACTGGAGATCCTGGCTTTGTAGAAATTGTGGCACATGAAAGCAAGATGACTTCTCCTTCGAGCTTGTCCCTGTGCGTCTTCCAGATGCTGACACATCGGACAGCAGCTTTTACATGACTATCTATCACAGCTGTAGCAATAAGGCCCAGGGAAATTCCACATTACGAGAAACTGTGATACCTGTTCCTGGGAAATAGCTGTTTAAAAGAAGAAGTAGGATGTCCAGAAGGAAATCGACCCTTCCGTTCACACAAAGGAAACCTGACTGCCCCTTGCTTTGTAAATCCTAATGTCAGACCTAGAGACAGAGCCATGCTGTTGGGTTAAAACCCGGGTGCAATTTGCAGGAGTCTGGTCTGGAGACCAGTGCTTGATCGAGTTCATCACTGAAATATAGTTTGGGAGTGGAGGCCAATCAGCTAAAGGAACTGGAAGGCAAAGATGAAGGAGAAAAAAGACTTTAAGAGAAATTGGGTTAAAAAGGCTGTTCACTCATGTAATGTCACGATAAACAATAAACTTGCCCAAAGAAGCAAGTTAGCACGCCTCTTCCCCACGGGAAGTACACAAGATGAAAAAGTGACCTGAGATGATGCAGGAGCCTCAGTGACCAAAGAAGTGACCCTATCTTCCAGGTGCGCTGTTCAGTGGCACCCAAGGACCTGCAGACCCCTAAGGAAAGACTGCTGTCGTGGTGCCCAGAGGCCATGTCTGTAGAAGGCTATACCATACACCGAACAAAGCCTCCTCCTGGGTCCCAGAGACCTCAGTGACCATGCTGCAAGGCAGGTGCCTCCAAGACAGACATCTCCATGCTGCCATTAGCAGTCCTTGGGACACTGTCCACCCACCAAGTAGCTAAACTAACTGACTTCTCGTAAACAACCTTTTTTAACTAATTAAGCCATAAGGTGGGACCAGTGAGAGGGTGTAGAAAAAGAAACAGGCTGGAAGGCAGAAGAACAAGAGAAGTTAGATGGCACCCTCCAAAGTGACCAGAGCAGGAGATCAGCTCAGTGGCTTTCTTCATGAGATGTGTGGCCTCCCACCACCTGCCCCAAGCTCCCAGCTTGCCTTACAAGGTGCCCAGACCTCTACTGGGACTCCAGCACCACAGGAGGGCCACCACCACCACCCACCCCCACCCCCGGCCCCTGCTGTCTGTGGTACCCAGGAGTCCGAGGGCTGGCGATCTGCATGCAGAGGAGCAGGCATGCGCTGCTCTCCCCAGCACTCGGGTGAAGTTTTGGTTTATAATATGAAAACATGCTTGACACTTACATTCCTCTGGACAAAGGCTTTCACACTTGAGACCCCCAGTGTTTTCCTTCCCATTACCATGATTACAGACCATGTAATCCCCTTCTCCTCTTTTTTTTGCCTTCATTTGATCTGTCATCAAGGAGCTGTTTTCTTTGCTCCCCTGGCCGCTGTGCCCCTCCCAGCCCTGGCCATCTCTGGGAAACACACACAGGCACACATGGCCTTTACTGTAAGGCATCCCTCAAAGCGAGGAAAAAAAAACAAGATCAAAAAGTCACAAGTGTAGCAGATGTCAAGTGGTCCCTCAAGACCTCTACTTAACCCCTTCCTCAGGCTTTGCTGGACCTTGACAAGAAATCAATCAGAAGGAAAAGCAAAGCTTTTCTAAAACCTTACTGTGTTTTATTATAAATCAGGGCTCAGTTTATATATCCCAATGCCTTGCTCAACTGCAGGAAACATTTAATGAAGCCAGAGCTGGCTTAAAACCCTGGCTACAAACCTACTTACTACTAATTGGGGTTGTTTATGACTTTATGTAATAAAGTTTGACATTGCAAACTGTGAACACTTTTTACAGTACTTCCTTCTCTTTCTCCCCCTGAAATGTCATCTAAAACCAGGTGTATGAAATGTCTGTGCAGCAGTTAAGCAATCAATGCCTCTTATCTAAATGACAGAGATGTATGGGGCATTTAAAGCCTAATGATTATAAATGGGGGAGAAAATAAGTGTGGAGGAACTTTTCCATCTTTTTTCTCTAAGTACAGTACGCCTTGCAAATTTATCATATTCTCCACAAGCCACCTCAGAATTGCCTGCAACTCCTTACACAATGAAAAATTGTAAACCATTCTGCAGAGGGAAAATATCTTCTCAAATTGCAGCTTTGTCTACAGTTTGGGGAATACAGCCCAAGTTAAAACTGAAAAAATCGTCCTAAAAAGCAGTAAGTCAGCCTGAAAAGGTTGAAAACTCTGAAAACAGTTCGTTGGAACAAATCATTGAAAAACTATTTTCCTGTAAGTGCAGTAGGCTTTCAAGGTCCTCTGAAGATTAGGGGCTTTTTTCTTACCTATGTATTTTATTCTGAGTCAGTTTTGGTTTTCAGCTGCTGATTCCAGTTCTGCAATAGGTTCTACCCTGGCAGACCTCTTCACCTAGGCAGGGATCCTGTGAGAGCTTTTCATCTTTGCACTAGACGTAAGTCTCCCAGTTAGATCAGATTGCAGGATCAGAGCCTGAGCATGAATACATCCAGTCCTCGCAGGAAATGCTTGACTTGGCCAAAGAAGTGTAACTCAAGAAACAACACTCTACTTCATATGGAAAAAACAACTTCACTGAATATATTTGGCTCTAGCATTCTGCCGCTGCAATCAGCAGCTACAAGAAGAACTGACTTTCATTTCTTCTTTGACATGCCAACTCTTTGCGAGGATCATTTTGGAAGAGTAGAAGTTTGACTGAATTCTGCACAAGCAGAGGTCTGTAATTATGGCTCTTCATGCATGACTGGCATCTTTATTGTGTACGATGCAGTTCGATCTTTATCTGCCTGATTAGAGGCACAAGGAGAATGGGGGCATAACCTTCATCTCTACCTTACCACCCCCAGCAGTGTGGGCAGTTTCAGCCCACGGTCTGTCTTATCACTGGAAATCCAGCCACTTTCCAAGACACAATAATAGAAGGTTCTGTACAGAGGCTGCAGCACATGTACAGTTTATCTGTTCATGCATCACAGCTTTATGCCCTTGGAGGATCTCAGCCACAGCAATACGTACAAACCAACATATGCACAGTAGGTTCAATGTCAGATCTACCTTCAGCAGATCTGCATAAGTTGAACCCTCTCCCCCTCATTTTTGCCTCATAACCAATGAGTGCTCTACTGAGTCCTGCCTTACATGCTGGCTGAGGAGAATGGATTTTACATATCGAAGCATATGCTGAAAGAAACATCCGTCTAGAGGGCTGCAGGTGGAAACCCAGTACACATGAACTAGCAAGGACTGAATCCAGCATCATGGATCCAAAATGCCAGAGGAACGTGGACAACACACAAAAGGGTCAGACCACTGTCGATATACAAAATCTGAGCTGAACGTAACAGCCACAGGATGAAAAAAAGACAACATGCTCAAGGGCATGCAGAATGGTCCATACCTCTGTGAATATTCAGCTTTGCATGAGCTCTGGACCAGGGCTGGCAGTTCTGGGACAGTCTTATAAATGTGTCTAGGGATCTAAGTGTGTAACTGCAGACTCATTGGGATTTTCAAACAAGTCTAAAGAGGATAGATATCTGGTATCAAATTATACTAGGTCTTCAGCTTCTAATTTGTGATGGTGTAACTGAAAAGTTCAGAAATATCTATCTATCTCTTTAAATATCTAAATACCTTTGAAAAGGTGGCACTCAAGTCTGGGGTCTGTAGAACTTTACCCCATACTTACCTGAGTGCATTCAAAACATTTCTTTCTTCTAGTTAAGAGAAACAGGGTCATTTTTTTTTTACTTTTTTTTATCTAAGCAGTCTTAAAAATGGCTGGAACATAGTTGGGATTCTTAGTGCAATCCTTCATGTAGTATTATATATTATTCACTTAGCTCCTGTAACTAAGGAGTTTCTTTCTGTGTCATTTATAGATAAAATACTATCAAGTCAAGCCAGCTTCCCTTTTTTCTTGATGTCCAGAGAGGAGAAAATTACAATGCAGGTGTAATTAATCTTTTTAAAGCAGTTCATTTTTCTCTAAGTACCTCTACCATAGCATAAGGGAAAAAAAAGAAAAGGCCTTCTCCAGTGCTACAGAATTTCTCTCTTTAATCAAAAGCATTTGATGGCTGATCATTAATAACATGTTTGTCAGTAACCGTAGTCTGGTTCAAACACCATTCTTTGAACTAGAGTATCATATTTGGGTACATTGCAAGTCCACAGTAATTTTTACACAGCGTTTTATTTTACCTTTTCCTTGTGTCAAGAGATTCAAGTTACATATGAACTGACAGGCAGATGCAATAGATCCTCTGCAGAGAATGATGGTAGGCAGTGGGTTTTGTAACTTTTCAAAGTGGACTGCCATATTTCAAGTGTCTAACCTGGTGATGAATCTGCTATCATTTACCATTAAACGTTTTGGTCTCTGCCTTCAGAAAATTTTTTTTTTCTTTTTCCTTGTCATGAAATGACAAGAAGAATGACCCATTTTGCTTTTATTAAAGTCCATGCCAAAACTATAACAGACATCAGCACAACCAGGACAAAACCCAAAATAAACCTATGAAATCATGGCAACCTAGTCATAACCTGGAAGAGATATCATTGTCATGAACATCTTCCAAGGCCATCTAAGTCTGTAAGAATGTCTAACTGATAATGTCTGGGGGTGGAACAGCAGCAAATAAATATTTAACAGTTTGAGGAGATGTAGGGGTTTTTGCCAGACCCACATAGGGTATCTGTCTTTGATCTTTGAAAGAGAGGAATTATTCTTTGTTAGAGGAAAAAAGAAAGAGGAGGGTATGAAATTTTGCAAAGATTTCAGAGAGTTTGGGGTTGTTTTCATTTGGCTAATGTCTCTGATATCGGTGTACACAATATACAGAAATGACAGATTGATGATCATCACAAATATCAAAGAATATCACCTGCTGGCCCAAATATGGTGTCCCCTTATAGTATCAGATTCTTCTTGTGCTTTTCATTATGGTTTACTTAAAAAGGTCAGGGTAGACTGAGAATCCCAATGAAATTCAATCTCTCCATTTAACAAGGAATCTAGTAAGATGTCTTGAATAGGATAAGAAAACTGTATTTTGAGGATTGAAGTAATCCCAAGGGAGTCTTATTCTGGCCACAGATGAAATACAACAGACCTGCTACTTTATTCATAGCCAAGCAATATTTTACTTTTTAAATTACAAATCTATGTCTCAACTTTTCATGAAATAGCTGTATATTCAGAGCATAGGCTTTTTAAGAGACACCATGGAGGAGTAGGAACAGTGGTAAATTCTCTTTGCACAATGTTTTCTATATAACTGTAATCATAATAAAAAGTCTCTGCCCAAACTCAAGAGCACAGAAGCCTCAAACTGAAAATGCACATCTAATAGTAGCAATTTGTTTGCTCACCTATGCCCTCCATAAGGTATGTGAGGAATGGGGAAATATGATTTAATTGAAGAATGAATGGTTTCTTCATCCAGTTTCCATTAGCATACAAACCACAGCCTCAAAGTTCAGAATATCAAATTCGGTCCCACAGAACAATATGCCACACCAGAGCTCTTTGTCAACTCCTGTTTTCCAGAATGCCTAGAAGCTGTCCTGTTTAACACTGTGACAAGATAATAGCCTCATATACTTTTCTCTTACCTCTGATGGAGGCGTTTGCCCTTCAAAGATTATTGGCTTTTTAGTGTATGCACACAAATAACTGAAAAAGAAGTCAGAGCCCAAGACAAACGTGGCACAACTTTTAAATATCTCTTCTGATGGGACAAAAAATAAATCAGCTTTTTGGTTACCAGGATGCTTTTTTCCTTCACCTGGGACAATGTCACTGTCAATGCTGGATAGAGAACTTCTTTCACAGATAATCTTTGTAGCCTGGAATCATTCTTTAGACGCTGTTTATTTATGTTTGACTCTAGTGAATGCAGTTAGTCCCCCTGCTGTTGTGACTACTAAAACTGCATGCAGTTTCTTCTGAAGAAAAACAATAGCCAGTTCCCTTTTGCTGGGCAGTAGACCCTTGCCTGCAGACAAAATATAGGCGGCATTAATGAAAGAGGGAGCTTGTAGAGTTACACGCAAGACTTCGCTTTCCAGTGCACGCTGCAACAAAAAGCAGAAGCAACAGATAAGTATGTGCAATGAAAGGTGAAATGTTCTTACAGCATCCATCATCCCTGACAGGACACGTACAAAACCCACATCCCCTTATTCTTCTCTATTCTACTCTCCACCATCAGTCACTCCCTTCAAGCCACAGGTGGAAAATGTTGAACTGTTCTTGAATTATTTGTTAGCATGTGATGTATGTAGTGTATTTCTAGGTGAAATGCATTCTGAGAAGCAGCTTCTAAAGGGTAAGTCAGCCTCCAACCCTCTGTGAGAGCCTCTCAGGAGGGTATTCCTCTACCATGCCCCTACATTAGTGCCAAAGAGACGATAGAAGGACTGGGGTCTGAAGATCCTGCGGACTGTTCTCCTTAACTGACACGTGTCAAAGCAGTCCCAGACTGACTGCAGCATCAGGATTGTCTACTGAGAAATACAATACAGGGAAATATAACCAGGTCCCTGATTCAGCTTCATGTTTTTCCCTGAAGTGGCTAAAATCTGGCAACAGGTGACAATTCAGCCCATAGTGTGTGATGGAAGCAAAGGGCTTCAGAAACAGAAGCAGGCAGCAGCTCAGTTGACGAAATAGTTTTCTGATGGGTCAGTGGGGAGTACTTCAGTCTAGTCAGCTGCTCTTCAAATGAGTTTAGCTGTCTTCTCCCATACTATTCTTCTCAAATCAGGGTCCAGATCTGTCCTCAGACAAGTCAGTAGGAAAATAATCCCCATCACAAGTTGGAGCCCCTTCGCATCTCTTGGGCTCCCTCCCAGTGGAAAGAGTTAATGCTTTTGGGAGTGAATAGTAAAAACAGCTGAGCAGATCAGTCTGAGATGATAAGCAGCTCTCCTGAAAAGTTATTGTAGATTTGGCATTTAGATCTTCAGAAAACTTTGCAAGCAAATTACAAACTTTGGGAAATCAACAATAATCTCTAAAATGTGGGACCAACTCTTATCACAAGGACCCCAGTCTAATCTGGTTTTGCCATAAAAAGCTATCCTGTTTAGAATACAATCCATTCAGGAGAAAAAAAAAATTATCACTTTTTCTTTATTAAATCTTTAGGAATTAAAAAACAAAACAAAAAAAAAATAGACATTCATTCCTATGCCCTATTACAGGATAAGATTCAGTAGAATTTTTTTGTTTTACCTTTTGTGCAGAAATTTAATATAATGTTGACAATATCTGACAGGATTTTCTCATAGTAGTGATGGAAGTGTTATCAGAAATGCAGTGAAGCTTCAAATTTTGTGGCATGACCTACTAAGTCAAAAGAGTTCTAACCGGGCTTGTAAATTTAGGTGCAGTGTCTGAGAGTAGATTAACAGTGCTGGAGAGCATCTACTTTAAAAGCAGGAAGCATGACGCCTATCTGTTAGTAGTGGCCCTATCTTGGACCTTCGTCTGGAGCTGGCTGAACCAGCTGTGTGGGGAAGAGCACAGCTCTGTCTCCATGACTGTGTATGTAATCCTGGCTCTCCTGAGGCTGCCTCGGACATACCAATTACTGCTAACTGTGCGTGGACACTGACACCTGTTCCTTGGAAACTGTGGTGATGTAACCAAACCCATTTTTATTCAGATTGTGAAAAAACTGTTGGTGCTGCTGTTCGAGACCTGGAAAATATCACTCTTCCGTAACTACCTCTTTTCCAGTTGTTTTTCAGTTTGATTTTGTTGGGATTGTTTGTGGTCATCACTACACCACCTTAAAATTTTACAGTCAAATGTATGTGTGTAGTTATGGCCAGGAATCCTCAGTGTTTTCAGGGTTAGAAAGGACAGTATACCTGGGACAAAAGAGTAAAATCTCTGCCATACACTGAGTTTGCTCTCTCTATATCTACGCTTAGGGCTGGACACAGAGTTTTAAACAGGTTCATTTTTTCCGGTACATGAAATTGGAAACTGAGAGCATTGAAGGAAAAGAAATTCAAAATTAAAAACAATAATCACACCAGCTCTTGGACAAGAAAGATAACGTATTCAGCAGCTGTGTGTTCTTCAGCTTGCGCTAAAACAGCTGCAAAATCACTGTGTTCTTGGGTAAGAGGGAAATCCAGAAAGGAATAGTCTGCATCTTAACCGTAAAATACACAGGACACCATATATGCTACAGCAAGGCTGTTCATCAGCAGCCAACAAGAAAAAAATCAATGATTTCCTAGAAGAGCTCTGGGCAAATTTTTAGCACAGA
Organism: Thinocorus orbignyianus; assembly: GCA_013400375.1. Classification (NCBI taxonomy): domain Eukaryota; kingdom Metazoa; phylum Chordata; class Aves; order Ciconiiformes; family Thinocoridae; genus Thinocorus; species Thinocorus orbignyianus. The sequence goes on from VXBW01002489.1 coordinate 251,541, forward strand.
AAAATGCTGTTCTCAAGAGGTTACTTTTCAACAGTTATAATCAAGTTCCTGATAAAATGTCCATTGCCAAACTGCATAAAAATAACTAACTTCTGCAACAAGCATGTTCCACAGGACCCAGCTCCTCTTCTGGATAAAGTACAAAGAACACAGCTGCTCTAAGGATAGTGCTTCAGTGATCTTCCCTGCACACAGGAAGAACTCTGGATGAGACTAGAGAGTTTGTATCACTGATATCCAAGTGCCAAGCATAAGCAAAGCTTGCACTCGATTAATTCATAAGGGTAACACGACAGGGAAGAGCATAAATCACAAAGGGAGCAGACTCCCATAACTCTGCAGAAAGAAATGCATGAATAAAAGACAAAGGAGGTAAGCGAAGGGCTGAAAAGAATTTGATGACAAATTCATATGAGGCAGAGATTCGCAAATGTGCAATTCTATCATTTTATTGGAGCAGGTAGGCCCTGGAGAACTTCTCTGGTTCACAAGTATGCCACACCTGCAGATAGGAAACAGTGTATAGGCCAGCCTTAAAAAAGCACAAGGCTTGGGATAAAAGCACTTAACTCGTGATATTTAAATGCAAAACTGTAGGTTCTCTATATGGACTAAAAATAGACTTTGTCAAACTGAAGAAAAACGTGGAGGAGGATCTTTTAATCTACAGAGTTCAAATATACAGCAGTAATGTGTATAATATAGAATCATAGAATGGTTAGAGTTGGGAAGGGCCTTAAAGATCATTGAGTTCCAACCCACCTGTCATGGGCAGGGACACCTCCCACCAGATCAGGTAGTTCAAAGCCCCATCTAGCCTGGCATTCAACACTCCCAGGGATGGGTCATCCACAACTTCTTTGGGCAACCTGCTCCTGTGTCTCACCACCCTCACAGAAAAGGATTTCTTTCTAGTATCTAATGTAAATCTCCCCTCTTTCAATTTAAAACCATTACCTCTAATCCTATCACTACACTCCCTGACAAAGTCCCGAGTCCCTCTCCAGCTCTCCTGTAGGCTCCCTTCAAATACTGGAAGGCTGCTATAAGGTCTCTCTGGAGCCTTCTCTTCTCCAGGCTGAACAGCCCCAGCTCTCTCAGCCTGTCCTCATAGAAGCAGTGCTCCAGCCTTCTGATATACAGAAGCATGAGATGAGCACTGGAAAGACTCTTGCCATCCCAGACCTCCTCCTTTTCACAGACTATTCAGACTGCTGGACAGTGTCAACAGCCCTTGCTGGTTGCAGACAGAAAGCCTGGAATGACATAGCAACCCAGCATCTGAAGCAAGGCAGACAGGTTTTACCTGAGGACACAGATTGTGCAGCTTAGCAGAGAAAGGACTCCATTTTTCATATTCCATTTTTACCATACTGCAGACATTTTAAGGGCAGAAACATGACAGAAGAAACCTCAGGCAGAGACAGACAAATATGTATAACCAAAGAAGGGCATGAGAGTGAGCTAAAGAATTCCCAGAAGTCTGAAGAACCTTTCGTGAGCAAATTATGCAGGACTATCTATGCAAATACATAAATCACCACACTGCGATGATGGATTACTGTGTGTTAATGCAACATTTCAGATACATTCCCTGTCCCAGTCAGAAAACTTCAGCATAAACACATAGGATGGAGAGATGAGCACCACTGTGTAACACGATCAGCAGAACCCAAGCTGATAAGCAACCAGGATCCATTAGGACAGACTCTCTGAAAATCACAGGCCCAGAAAAACACTTTGTGATGACAACCTGCTGTCATCACAAGACTAGTACCCGTTACATCAACCATGCCTCCTGCAAAGAATCCATCAGATTTTTTAAAGCATAGGAGTACAGCTGAGGGGAAAAATAAATTAACTCACAAACAAATAAGGTGGGGGGTGAGGGGGAACATGTAGAGAGAAATATCCACTTTGGAATATTTTCCTTTAGTTGTCTGATATTCTCAGATATAAGAAGCACAGTCAGAATGCTAACCAGATTAGAAGGCCACAGGTATTATACTAAATTTTGCTATCTAAAATTAATGTGCCAAAAGGCTGTTATGATAGACAGCTTCCTGAAAGAACAGGGAGAAGATAATACATGTAGCAACATGAAAACTCTGTTCAGAGGAAGTGCTTAACGAGACAGACTATGTGGGAGGCAGAATAAAGGCTGAATGTTGCATTTGCTTGTTATCTTTGCTTTCCTTATTATACATGACAGAAAATGGAGAATGCTGCTCCCGCTGAGGGCAGCAAACCTCCAGAGATCTCTCCAGGTACTTACTGGAGCAGTTGTAGTGCAGATTGCTTGTGGTGAGGTTGAAAGTTAAACCAAATCCTAACTTTAAACACATACTGGAAGTATGCTTGGGCAAAACATAGTACTCAGGGCTAGCTGATGAGTCAAATGATTAAGGTTCTGCTTGGAACAGTTCATAAAACAATTCCCAGTTTGGGCTTGACAAACTTCCTTTCTCACCTGTGGTTTTTGTTAGCTACCTTCTACCCTTCCAAGAACAAATCTGACTTTCTGCAGCTCCACTGCTTGTCATCATTAAATGAAATGAAAAGCTTTTGGAAACCAGTTTGAGTTTTTTGACTGTGATGAAATAGTTTTGATTAGAGAATGTTTCATGTTACTTTCCAGAGTTTATTTTTCCTTTTAAAGGTAATATGAGACCATAGGTTAGATTCAGAGTTTTCTTAAGTAAAGTAGTTTGTCCAGAGGCAATAGATATTTTGGTGAAGGAAAATCTATCTGTCTTCACTTGCATTATGCTTGCTGTTTGTCATCTTTGTAACATGAAATGCATTTTACCCTCTGTGTTTCCAATACCATCAGCAGTCACGACTTGCCATTGACCCCTTTAAGACAAGTACATGCTCTTAATGTGAGCTTTGTAATTTCCTATGAAACAATACAGCTGAACTATTTTATGGTTCTGCTCTGAAGGGATTTATAACACCCCACAGGCAGCAAATACACATATTCGTGAGCTTGACTTGCAAATGGAGAAACCAGGAGTGAAAAGTCTGTAATGAGAGCTGCACCCATCCCAAGCAGTATCATTTTTGATCCAACCTGTAGCATGAAGGGGGTGACTGACAAAACAGAAGAGATTAAAGATAGAACTGGAGGTTTATACAAGATGTTTTTAAAGCTACACCATCTCCGTTGTGAAGAGTTCGGTCCCTTAAAGAGTGATCAACCAGCATTACTGCAAAATAAGGTTGATCAGGCATAACAAAGGCTAGGAAGCCACTACAGGTGAAGGGATTGAAAGAAATATTCAAAAACAACTTTATGGTACTTTAAAGTTTCCATCATACTCCAAGTACTTATTCTTCAGGGGCAACATTTAAGGGAGTTTGGAAAATACATTTGGACTCCTTTAGCATGTATACAGGAAGAAAACTGAAGAATATTTACTTCTGAAGACTCACAGCAGAGATTGAAAAAGCAAGAGTCAATTCAGATCAGGAAAAGTATTCATAAACTAGCTAAGCATCATGACAGCTCTGTGTGAGAAGGATGCTTGGCCTTCAACATATTCTGTCCCACAGACAAGGAAATGATTGGCAAAGTAGGCTCTGGGGATTGTAACTGTACCAAAACTAATGCCTCCTTTCACTCTCCAGGCTGGAGACTCTCCTTCAAGATTTTTGAAGGTGCTATTTGGACGGAAGTACTACTTCTGCAAACTCTGCTACTGTTTTCATGCTCCATATACCAATGGGAGGGGGATGGCTAAGAAGTGATGATTTTGTATTTCCATACTATTTGCCTCTGCATCTCTTTTAAAAGAGGGGGACCAATAATGAATAATCAATGTGTATTTCACCTTTCTGTATCAATAAATTATGTATGCATATAATTTACAAATCTGCTAATTCGTATTTGTTTTTTCAATACAAAATCTCAGTTATTGGTAAAAGCCAGACCTTGTTGTCCACAGACACTTTACATTGAAATAAACAAATAAATAAGTAAATATATTAAAAAAACCTAACCCCAAGAAAAGCCCAGTGTTTTTTATGTCAACAACCACAGGCTGGTATCCACCCAAGAACAAATGAATGATGCTTGAAAACCTTGGGAAAAGCAGACTGTCATTTAATGTTCATTCAGTATTTCTTTCCATAGTCTGAAATCTCCCTGGCCTGTCCCAGGGAGCCACTTCCTCTTCTTGAAATGTAAATCCAAGGATTACTATTATTTTTGCCACCTAAAACTGCACAGTGGCAAAACATGCCAAAGTCTATGAAAGTGTCTGACATATCTTTAGGGTACTAGAACTTGCCTAGTTTTCAGCACTGACATAAGGGATTTATTTGCCAACCAGACACTTACCATTTCATTGTAGTACTGGGAACTCTCTTTTCCTTTAATGCTCATTCATTATAATACTCAAGTATCCTCAGCATTTGTCTAGTTGCTAAACACAGTACAAAATGCTAAGCTATCACAAAGATTTTTCTGTCATCTTCCATTAAAGATAAAAATAGCTCCTACCATCTGATCCTAATGCCACCTGTAAGGACATGTGTACCATCATCCCTCATATAAATGGGGCCAGGCATTTCTCATTAATCACTGATTTCACTTTGCAATGAACATAGGGATCTTCCTAGGGCATAAAATCTTTATGTACCAAAGAAAGAGGAAGAAGAGAGAATTGATCTGAGATTAGTGAACTGGGGTGCTACCCTCTTTCTATCCCAGACTGTTTTAGGAAACTGAAAAACTCACCCAGAAGCTTACTTTATGCACTGTTCCGTGGCGGTGCTACATCCTCCTCCTGTGACACCCATTTATAAATAATACACCTCAGGTTTCTTAGTGCACCATCCTACAGTGTCTGGAAATGCAGAGCTGGAATGTGCTGTCATAATAAACAACAAAGAGAGAAATTGATCTCTGACTGGTTTTTGTTTACTGTTTTTAATGTGGAGGTGGGGTTTTTATCCCTGAAGCTCTGCATGAGAAAGCAAATAGGACCAACACATAGAGACATGGAATAATTTAGGTTGGATGACACCACTGGATGTGGTCCAAAACTCTGCTCAAAGTAGGACCAATTTTGAAGTGAAGTCAGGTTGCTCAGCCCTGCTCAGTTGAGTTCTGTATATCTCCAGTGGCAGAGACTTCATCATCTTACTGGGCAACCTTTGGATTGAAAAAGCCTGATTCTTCTCGACAAGAGACATAGATAAAGGCACAGCTAATGCATATTGCCTGATGCCTTAGATGTTGCTTGTACGGAAGTGTAGAGAAGCAATTCTTAGGCCATATTAAAAAATTTGCATTTACTTTTCAAAGATACTCCACCTTTAAGGTGGTCCTTTTCATTCCCCCCAGGCAGTCTTACGGCTTGAGGTTCTCAGTCCAGATTTCAGCAAGTAGCTGAAATAAGCTAATCTCATTTGATCTCTTTTTTTCCAGCTCAGCCAGAGAAATCTCTTCTCTGTATTTGCCGTTTCCGTTTCCAAGTTTGGAGTTTGATTTGGGTCATTTTTACTGCAGATGCTAGTGGCACTGTCACTTCATCCAGACTATCCACTTTCATGATTGATATGATTCTTAAAATAGACAAAAATGTATCACTGTCTTTGCAGCACTGACCAATTAGTTTAGAGGGGTGAATCAGGGATGTCACTTTCATAGACCTATTACATTTAAATGAAAGAGCATTCTGTGCGCTTTTTCTGATATTCACCAACATCTAAGTCTCTCTGGTTTGATCATTTATGACTGTATTTTTTTTATTGTGCAACTATGTGTTACTGCCAGTGATGTCAGACCAGCAGTCCCGGACAATATAGTCTTCTGCTTTACCCTACATGTTATAGTGCAATTAGCAACGTTGTCCTAGCAGTGTGCCAGATGGAGGGGTGGCTGCTACAGAGAGGAAACAGCCATTCAGTCTGAATGAGATCTGCCAGTTACTGTAGTGACCAGGAAGAATTTTTTATAAAAATAACAATTGTGTACTATAAACTGAGGATGTAAAAGAGAATCTACGTTCAACTGCAAACACACTTCCTCATGTGTTATCTTAAATTAAATACCAGAGAAGTTCTGGGAACACCCAAGCAATTAACTTTGTGTTTCCATAAACTCTGTGAACACAATATGAAGGATTGTGGCAAGGGCTGAGTGAATATTTTTAGTTGAAATCGAAACCCACTTAAACCAGTTACATTCAAATTAGTCTGTTCACCATGTATGTTCTGGTTCAAGGTTTCGTTGCAGAAATGCGGTAAGGGAGCAGCATTCTCCCAGGTGATTTTTTTCCAGCTACTCCCTCTCCACAGCAGTCACTGGCACCATGTGTTCTGTACTTCTGCAGAAAGCAGTGCTCATCATGGCAAAGGAGCCAAAGAAACAGAAAAGGTTGGGGTCTCCTCTCCAGGCTCTCTGTGGCACATCCAGTGTTGCTGGTGGTACAAGGGGCAACAGAAACCTGTAGGGATTGTGGGAGCAAGCAGCAATGCAAGATAGACTGTACATCAGCATCCAGAGCCATCTCAGATGGGGAAGCAGCAAAGCTTTGGCTGAGTGACATTTTCTGGTGCCTCGAAAATGAAGCAGAGGTTGAAGAAATGACCAGTGGAAGCAGAGTGTTGAAGGGAATCTGTGTTAGAAGCAGGAGAGAGAAGGGGAATAAATACTGTTCCCAGATGGGGACAGGGATCACAACAGATTCAAAAGAGGGAGAAAGAACAAATAATTGAACAGAAGGAGTAGAAAGAAAAAAAATAAATAAAACTGCAGCAGAAAGCTAGGTCTGATGCAGACAACCATATGGTCGCATTCGCAAAGCTGAGATGGCAAAGTCCCCACTGGAGATGCAGCACACACAAGCAAGAGCCAAGGGAGTTGGAAGAAGTAGAGGGACACTGCCCCTCCACATTTCTCCTCTTCTCCCTCTGCATTTATATGAGCACACTCAAATATGCTTCAAGTACACAGACATCTCTAATATTCATCTCTTTCCACATGCTGTGTCCTGTCCACTCACATGACAACTCTCAAGGCGGCCCACAAGTACCAGAACTCACAGTTGCTTCTGAAGTCCTGAGAGTCCCTGTTATTTTGATCTGTTTTAATAACCAACAAGTGCAGAGCCAGCAGTCTCCTGGAGAGCTCCCATACACTTTTGCATGAACCCAGTGCACCATGACCGCTAATCCAAGACCCTCAGCAAGGCTGTGCGCATTGGTACCCTCCTCACCCATCAGAGGTACAAAGCTAGAGCTTTCCCCAAAACCCAGTCTAGCAAGCAACCCCTGCAAGTCAGGCATGCCATGCTATGGGGTAATTAAAGCATTATTCTTCAACAGTGGGTAAGCAACCTCAGGGCCAGCAGGTATTAGCATTCACCTTTGACATCAGCATCAGTTTTGAAAGTAAGTCACAGATGTCACTAATGCTAATACATTTGCTAAGTAGTCCTAATGAGACCCGGGTATTGTAATGTCTTCTTTCTTGACATCAGCCTAGCAAATTATGGGCATCAATGATCTGGAGTCACACCTTGAGGCATGTGAGTGAATGCTTTTGTCTACATACCTCCGCAACATGTGAAACCTGCAGCTAGCGTTTCTTCTGCTGCAATAGCCTCTTCCACATGCTCCTGCTTTTCTTTTGTCTCCCTTCATCCCTTTCCACCTCTGAAGACCTCCTTTTAGCTATACTTGACTTTAAGCTATTTCCCACATGCTGGTTCTGTGGTCTTTCTTTTTTATTTTTCTTTTCATTCTCCCTGGGTTCCATATGATCATGTTTCATTTGTTTATTTGTCACTATGTGCCAATGACTGACACCTATAATCCCACATTCATTCCTCTGTTCAGGACTTTAAGCACTGCAGGGGTGAGGCACTTTACATATCCCACTGTCATTATTTATAGGATCCACGCTGTTCTAAATAAAACACAAAAATGATACTTAGCAGACCTTGATTTTATTCCAATGTTTCTTTATTAACTATAACTGTGAAACAGTCAAATACATTAAAAATGGGATGTAGCTAAGAAGTTTATTAACAAGGGAAAAACTGACACTAGTCATAACTTAAGTTGAAACATGAGTGAACTAACTGGCAAAACGCTCTGATTTATTTTGCACAGTGAGAACATGATCACTGCATATTTACAGCAATGACTGAAGATAAGTACATTCTGTAAAGTGCTACTGAAATGTATTTCCTTCATTTCCTTGACAGCAAAAGGAAGCAATGAATGCCTTAAATCACAGAAAATATTTATAATACGAAAGATAAATGGAGGTCACATTCATCTACTGCAGCATGCAGAGTGGCCAATATTTTACTAGGTTCAGCTAGAGTTTATGGGAAATGATCACGGAGGTTGTTCTCCTGGCCATGCAGTGGGCCACTGCAGACTGGGTCCTCCAGTAGTCCTCTCACGAGGGTGGCAATCGCATTACACTTCTGACAGCAATTACTTGTGAAAGGAAAGCATAATGCTGGGCTGCTGAATGGTTTCCTACAGCAATTCACAACACTGCTTTATTGCAAGAGGGTAAGTCTTCGTGCATTAAGTCTTATACACTCTAAGGAGCTCTAGTGGGAGGTGTCCCTGCCCATGGCAGGGGGCTTGGAACTTGATGATATTTAAGGTCCCTTTCAACTCTAACCATTCTATGATTCTGTGATTCTATGAACAAGACAGCAAAAGAAAGACAACCTACTAGGTGCACACAAGTTGTCACTCAGATCAAAGAATATAATAACTTTTGTCACTTTCTTTTCTACAGTCTGTAAACACTCTGGCAAAACAACTTCTGGGACCTCGCATTAGAAACAGCCAACATTAAGTATATACTTGGAAACACTATTAGGAAGCAAACCTGAACTCATTCTCTGGAGCAGTGTCACTGAAGAAAACCAGCCCTCGTGCAGCCAGAACAACAAAATGTACGATTCATTATCCTTGTCAACTGCTGTCCAGGCTTTCAGTGGCAATGTAGAGCACTCACATCAAAAACCAAATGTTGAAATCAGTGATTTTCCATTTTATTCCTTTCCAAACTTTCCAGAACAGAGAGACAGCAAATTATAGCAGACTAAGAGAGACTTCAGACCAAAAATGTAATTCTTCTGTTAACAGGTGTTAAAATTTAATTCAGAAAAGAGCAAAAAAAATCAGGCTGAATTGGTTCCCACTTTGGGCATTGACCTGAGAAAACATTATTGCATAATTTAAGCTGGGTTCATTACCACATTTTCTGCCAGAAAAAAACCTGAGCCCTGCCGTAGGCAGCCAGCATAAAATCACTGTGATATACCTGTGTGCTTAATAAGCCACAGGAAATGGAATAGCTCAGAAAGACACCATAAGATGTCAGAAAAACTCAAAACCTTGATATCTTCTGAGTGAAAATGGAACCATAT
>VXBW01002489.1:260979-295159 GCA_013400375.1 Thinocorus orbignyianus
CCGGCGGGGAAGGAAAAACATTCCCGGGTAGCTTTATGGACACATAGAGCATTGTTTTGAGCAAAATGCAGGTGAAGCACTGTACGAGGCATGCAGGATGCAGGGACAGGCAAAAGCCAGCGCAGGTCTCTCGAGAGGTTAAGTGAGGAAAACACAGAGCACTGCAGCACAGCCTTCCTGATATCGGGTGAGCACAGCCCTGGACACAGGCTGGGCCGAGCTTGGGCAAGCCAGGGCCAGCCAAGTCCATCCCCTACCTACCCCTTGCTTCTGCATGAATTTTCCACTTTCTACCCCAAGTGCTCTCCCTGGTCTGAGGAGCTCTGGATTCAGGCACACTACCTGAAGGTGCAACCAGAATGGCCAAACAGCATTTTCATGAGTTTGCCTTGGCTGAGAGCAAAACAAAATCCACAAAAAGAAGGGTAGAGTTTACTTTTCACTTAAGAAAGGCCCTCAGGCATTTTAATACATTCTGGAATATATTTTTTCCTTGCTGTTGTTCATAATAATCCTTTGGAAGCTTGAAACTGGAATATGTTTGATATCTGATACATTCTTTTCTTTGGTTACTGACAAATACTGATTTATTACAGTGGGTCCATAAGAAACACAGCTGTTCTGAAAATTTTATTTTTCCCTGCTCAAAAAAAAAAAGTATAAAAAATTACATCTACCTCTTTTTCCATTATTATTTTCATCTTTTTCAAAAAGATGTTTTTCTAGGTACCAAAAATGGTTTTAGAAGGGGATGGTGTCTATTTTCTCTGCGATGATAAGTATTTTGAGGAAGATTTCAGTTTCACTGGAAAGACATTTTGCCCAGAAAATATTTCAACAAAATTTTTCAATGACATCTTTTGTAAATACTGTTTAACCATAATCTATACTTTTTATTTACTTTCAAATGACCTTCAAAAAACAACACCATGAATTTTGCAGTTGTATGCAAGTAAAAATAAACTACATTCTGAATCTAGCAAAAGTTCCTTATGTATTTTAACTACAGCTATTATCCTATCACAGAGCCCCAGAAAGCACATGAAGATACAGACCTTAGACTAGGAAACAAAATAAGTTGCCTTGTAATTCAAACCATTTATTTAAAAAAAAAATAAAATAAAATAAATAAAAAAGGTAGACAAAAAATTACCTTTTAATATATCTTCATGTTTCAACACAATAGATTTTACACCATAATGATGGGTCCTGTTACACTTCCAAAGGCTCCTCTGAGTAACTGAGGTGTGACCACAGTGAGACAAATCAAATAGTATAGCTCAAGCCCACCATGCCACAAGGGCTCTTTTAGTTTCTTGGCTCCCATATTTCTCTGAGCTGGGGAGCAGTGTATGAAAAATGTTGATTTCTTCTAAAAAATAAAATTCTTTCCATGGTTCCATGGAGTTGTTTAGTGATTTATTCTTTTCAAGTACAACTGAGAGTAGAATTATGCTGAGTTGAGATTTTGGTAGTCTTTGCTTTGAGGAGTACAGGTGCAATTGGTCAGAGGCTGTTCCATGTGGTTTCTCACCCAAGGCAGTAAATCAATTATGGCAGAGCAAGTCCAAGCCAATACCCTAAATGTTAGTTACAGTATCAGTAACTTTTGCACATGAAGTAATACGGTACCTTTATCANNNAAGATCATGAAAGAGCAATAAGTTGTGGTTTCAAAGTAAAAAAGAGCAAAGCATTTTTCAAACAAAACAACATAAGCTTGCATTTCAGTTTACTTTAATAGTTTTGAAAGGCTGCCATTTTTACCCATTTTTTTAATATAATCACGAGGTTCTCAAGCATGTTTTTTTTTAAGCCTGGTGGACAAAGTATCTTCACATCAAAATCCTGCCTTGGAAAAACCATTCGTACTATTAATGTTCTGGAAGAGAAGTGAGTGATAGTATTTAATTTTATTGCCCACAAAATATTTATCCTGGAAAACAAGGACCCCACTTTGCCACATGACAAGCTTCCAGGGAGAAAAGCACATACAGCAAAATAAACATTTCCAAGTGGGGTAGCTGGATACCAACAGGAGTTGCCACAAGTTCAAGGAGTTCTCTTAAGCCCTTTCTTATCCTTTTGATTTGACTGCAATGCAAAGCAGCAGAAAAGATTTCAGATACCAGATGACTTGAGGATCTAGTAGCTTGATGACCGTTTTCCTCTTCAGGATAATACTGGCAATCGGTATTCCAAGTACCAAGGAACTGGAAGATTGACTTTTAGCTGCTTTTGCAAACATTGCCTTCCCTTGAACCACACAGGGTGCCAGACAGACACTCCTGAGGCTCTGGCGTTTAGAAGTTGAATAATCCAGCACCTACGACTCACATAAGTACTTCTGGATATTGAAAAATCATTTTCAGTAAATATTTACATATACAGTTTTCTCCACACCGACACAGTTTTCTCCACACCTACACAAATGCCAATAAAATTTAATGAATATAATATCCCTGGGAAAGGAAAAATCACTCAGAAAGAAACAAGTTTGGCATGGCTAAAGCCAAATCCATTTAGCAGTTGACTACATCATTGTAGAAGGGATTTTTCAAAATGTTTGCCCAGCTACAATAACAAGAAGCAATATGTACCACTACGTAATACATGCCATACACTTCCCTAGCTGGTGCATGCAATTCATGATTGTGCCTGCTTGTTTCACAAGTGCATCGTGGGGTTAAGTTCTTGAAATGGTGACTGTGTAGCCCCAAATGAGAAGAGGGTAGAAATCAATGAGAACGGAAAGTGCTTGCTTTCTCGCTCAAACTTGCCGTACTGCTGGGCAAGGTCAAAGTAGTTGAGGTATCTCAGGAAGATTCTGCCTATGGTTGAATGCCAGATCACAAGTAAGAAACAATGAAGGAAATACAGGTTATGTCAAATTAGATTGCAACTGGGACAAGCAGGGAACATGTCCACCGATACTGCAGTGTCTCAGCAACTTTTGCTTGGACGACACATTCTGCCATAGTTGGTCACAACTGAGATACCAAAACTGAAACATGGACCTGGCAGAAAAGAGAACAGCAGTTAGCGATCTGGCTACCCAGATATCTAAGCACTACTAAAATGGCTGAGGGGCAGTTTTAAAGGCCGGGTTTTGAAGTGAGATCGAATGGGATCGTTGTCTCTTCAGATGACTGAAGGGGATTTATGCAAGCAAGAAACGTCAACCTTGAGAGGGACACTCCAGAAAGCAGCTTATAAGCATTAGGACAGTTTTTAAGCAGCACATACTATTCTGGGTAGTTGAAAGTGTCTTTTGAGAACAGCAGACATTCTTTTTTCTTATACTAGTACTCTGAAGAGTGAACCAAACAAGCGGAAAACATACTGTCAAGTAGAACCTGCATTCATACACTCTTTCAGTAGCACGTCAAGTACTTTTCAATCTAAATGGATAAATAAAGAGTCATGATCACCAGTTGATTGGACAGGAGCATAAACAAGTGGTTTTGCTGCGTGGAGTAAGTTGTTTCTGTTCTTTGCACTTCTGTTTCAGCACATCACGTAGAAACCATCCCTTGCCTTCACCCCTCATTCCCTGTGATCCCATTGACAGCACTCTCTTCTGTTACGCTTCCGGAAACTGAACACCCCTGCTAATGATGTAAGCCCATGCGTTGACAAGGTTCTGCTTCAGTGCAAGTCTAGAGGGGAAAAAAAGTCCTCAAGATAAGGTGACTGCCTTTTTATGGTATCATGTCTAGAGCCAAGACCAAGAAATCTTTCTGATGGAATGACTTAGTCACTTGTCAGCAGAAAACCCTGTCTCAATAAAGATTTTAAACATCTTTTCTTCCACAGAGATTCTACATGTAGCATATTTATCTAAATGTGACTTCCGAAAGATAAACATTAAACATTGATATTGAATAATAAAATATTCAGGACTCTATTTCTTTTTCAGGCACTTCATAGGGAAAGAGATCTTTAGGGAACGTATAACTTTGTACATTTATTGCACTAATGTCCTAGAAGTTAAGCTATTCCAGACTGAAAGAAGCCAATACTTCTGAGAAAAATAATATACATTCAGCTCAACAAACAGTTGTACAATCTTCTCTCTGTATTGTCTCACTTCAGTTGATTGAGACTCCCTGTAGAAGTAAGACTTTCCTACCCTTCCAAATCAAAGAATTTCCTTTTCAGCAATTTTCATTTTGAAGCCCATGAAGTACATTTCATAGTCATCAAAAGTTACAAGTAGTATTGGAAAAGGTTTCATGGATCATAGACCATTTATGAGCCTTTCTGTCACAGCATCAAAGTCTGAGAAATATATTTGATAATGTTATTTCCTGTCCTCTATTCCTTCTCCATGTCTGAACATAAAAAAACATTGAACAATACTAATATTTAAATGGTAACAACAGTTACCCAATTCATTAGTGTAAATGGAAATTCAGCACACAAGTATCACTTTCAGTGTGTCAACTCCATCACTCTGGTCTTCCTTAAACACACTGACTCCTCACATCCCAGCTGCTCTGCAAGGGAACTGCATCCCATATCAGACACTTCACCCACTCTTTTCATGTCTCCGGCATGCATAAAAGCTGTGAACGCTCTTGCCAAAGTGGAAAGAGTCCAGTAAAAGTGAGTTAGACATCTACAGAGACAAAATTTGACCAGACTCTCCTTTTCTTGAGAAATGGAGGGTTTGGGTAGAAAAAACAAGAGTCTACTTAAAAAGGAAAAGAAATCCAGGTCGTTTCAGGCTGTGGAAGAAATAGAAATCACCAAAATTAAAATAATAATTTTTTAAAGAGGTAAACTACTTAAATAGCAATTTACCTCAGTAGTTAATGCCAATGCTCTTCATTACTATGTCTATGCACTGTCCAGACCCAGCCAGTAGCAATGCAGTTGTCACTATGGACTCCATGAAGTTGCTGACACTTCTCACTTTAGGGAGCAAAATCTTTGCTTAGGGATGGGGTTTGACTTCCATCTACATAGTCTGTGGTGCCTCTTGGTCTGCTTACACAGAAGGTCTCAAACGTTGAAGGGATGCCAAGATAGGAAAGGTATTAATTTCCTTCAAAGGACCGTTTCCTTCTCTTTCCAACCAGGAAACCAGATGAAAAGATGTGGATCTCCCAATTGCCACTGCTGGATATCGCCTAGTTTCTGTTTCATACCTTGAGGACAAGAGGGCAACCTTCCTGGAGTGTGCCTGCCAAGACTCAACCCCAAACTTGGTATGGATAGTCACAGCTCTTAGTGTCAGAGTCACGTGGCTCCTTGGGCTTCCTTTCCTTTCCTCCTGTTTACTCCATCCTCCTTTCTCAGTCACTCCTTTCTTGTGCTCTTATTCTGCTCCTGCCATTCAGCCCTGCCTTCCCTTCCTTTTTTTCCCCTTGAGCAAAGAACATCCGGCCCAGCACCTGGAGAAGGGAGGTAACTATTGTGCCCTCCACATCTCCTGGCAGTAAGCCTTCTCTGGCAGCAGATGTCCTCAGATTTCTGTGGGGCCAGTGCCCAGGGCCCATAGTGTGTGTCCTCTGCCAGGAGACTTTCAGTCCTACAGACACAGCTCAGGCAAAGGCTGGTAAAAGCTCCATGGGTTGTGCTGGAAGAGCTCATTAGCCTAGTGAGCCCTGAAAATGTTGGTGCATGGTTATCAAGGTCTTTCCTGTCATGCCACTGAAGGTTGTGACTGTACCATAAATATGCTGCACTTGACACCACGTACAGGTTTACCGTTTCTCAACATTTTTCATTTTTACAGGGACCTGAGAGTCCAAATTTTTGTGTGCACAAAAAGTTCCCTCAAAACCATGGTCTTTCCTTTTCATTAGTAAGCATAGGTATAATGTATTAATTTTTTTTTTTGAGTGATTTCCACCCCCTCCATTTTAAAAACAAAGAAGAAATACAATCCTGCTGAGAGAAGCCCACAAAGAGCCTAGCTTTCATTTTCACCACCACCATCTCAGCCCCTTCATCAACACCATCAGAGCAAAAATTATTGAAGTGTCAATACCATCACAGGAGCCATCTTGAATACATTCTCTATCTCCATATTTCTTATCACTTTACTTGTTCCTTGCTATAAAATGTACTTGACATAATTGTTAATATATATATCTCAGAGGAGCTTTGCCCATTTTTGTAATTATCCAAGATAATTACTGTATTTTCCATTAGTAAAACAAAAATAATTGGTGATCCAGATGCTATATACAGAATTAGTGTATCTGAGGGTTAATCTACAGGACAGCCACATGGACTTGACATAGTCAACAGGTACTGGCAAGCATTTACAAATTGTACATTTCCAGTAGCTCACACAGGGTGGACACTATGGATGGAGTTAGCTGGAATATTTTGCAAAGTCACTAATAAAAAAGAGAAATACAAAGCAAACTGAAAATGTGAGAACAAATAGGAGTGGTCCTGAAAAATTATCTGTAAATTATCTGAGCTTTTGGTATAACTGATTTTTTTAAGTCTGTAGTACCACATTCCCGCTGTTTATAGAAAACATATTTTCTTTCTGAGGCACTTCTTGGGACAAATTCTGAGATAAATATGAATCAATATTGTTGCATTCACTTAAAACCAACAATATACCACTCTGAAACTGCAGCCATAGCCCAAACCAGGCAAAAGTAAGAGTAGGACAGCAAAAAAGCTGTCTTCAGTAGAGCTGGAACAGCATGTACTTTACTGAGTCTGATTGACGCAGTGAGTTCTTTCAGGTTTGCACCCTGAACTAAGACTTAGCCACCAGCTTGCTTTTGTGCAGCATGCACAGAAGTCACTTAATCTCCTACCCTCAAAACTCCTTTGATATGAGGAATGAAAAACTCTTTGCAGCAAGTCCAAGGCTCCCTCTGGCATTATCACTGTGCTCCTAGGTGATCCTTTGGTCAGTCCCAGCTGAACAAGGTTTTGGGTGGGTAGTCACGTTGCTGATGATTGCTACCGTAAATGCCACTGCCTCTGCAACAGAGGAAGCTGGAAAGGAGAACTCAAGAACGGCTGCTGAAAACCTATCTACAGTAAGACCTTTGCCACAGCTCTGTGTGTTTTCACCACTGTGTTGAACTGCCATTCAATTGCAGTCAACAATCCCTGTTTCTTTTTGAGCAGTCATTATGTTGGCAACATTTATATATTGCAAAGGTGAACTTGCACTTATTCAGCAAAAGTAAAAGGAATAGAGCTTGCTTGAATAAACATGTTTAACATGCCATGGCATCAGTTGCTTGCTGCTGGGAGAGAATAATTGAAATGATACTTTTTTCATCCTCCACTAATCCACTGCTGTACTGAATGACCTGTTAAAACACCTTCCAAAACTGACAAGCTGAGGTTGTTCAGGTCACTCTTGCAACAGTGAATGAATGCTGTTAAGTTCAACACACATGGACTCTGCTGGTTTCTTAGTACGGCTGCAGAGACCTATTCACTGCTAATTAACCTCTGGCTGCACATCTGATATGTCCTAAATCATGGCTGTGACTTTTCAGGGGGATGGTCTCCATGATCTGAGAGGTCCTTCCAGTCTCCAGCTGTGATGCTTGCATGGCACTCCTTTGGAACATTTTATTGCCACAGGATTTATTTTATGACACCTGACATCTCTGCTCTCTTTCCCCTTCCTCTCTGGGTCTTTTCCTCCTGTCTGACTATACATAATCATTCCTGCTCCGTTCCAGGTGCATTACCAATGAGAAAACAGAAATTTTTGCCTTGCTCTCTGTTCATCTAACTAGAACTCATTTTTTCAGTATAATACCAGCCATCAGGCAACCACAGCTTGTGTTCACTTGGTTAATTGAGTTCCCTCAGTTGTTTGCAAGCTTAGTGCCTACAACACCTTAAACCAGAAGCAAGAATGTCTGTTGTAAACGCATTAAAGCCATTGAACTGTACCAAACTCATTATCGAGTTATAAGAGCCAGACATTTAAGGATCAAAGACTACCACTCTGAAGTGTGGCATAGATGCAGGCAGGTTTTCCTAGCTGCAGTTCAGTTCACATGTAGGCTTTAACTGGACACTCAAACCCAGGATTGGCCATTTTTGGTAATGTTTTTTCAACTTGACTGTAGATAGCATGATTTTAACTTCTCTTCAGTTTGTTTTCAGTCAACAAGGGTAGCAGAAATTGTAGTGCAGACTAATCCAGCAGGAACTCATTATCCCAGAAAATGGGTGAGTAAAAGTGACACACACAAATTGTTTTCTGTGATTATATTGATGAGTAAAGTTCATGCTGTCTACAGTCAAAACAAATCCTGATAACAAGCTGACTTCATCTTTAGACAGCTCATAGCATGGAAACCTACCTAATAACCTTCCCTGAACAGCTGTATTTTTTCCCCCTTTCTTCCATTTTACTGTTGTAGAGAAAAGGAATGATTCTGTTCTTTCCATTTTTCTTTTAGTATTCAGCCTTGTTGATAGCTACAGAATATTTTCACATTTATGAGTTTTCAGTCCATCTTCTTCTCTAACTGCGTGACCATGTATTCCCAGTTCCTGGGGGGAAGCCTGCTTAGAGATGATTTTCAGCTGCCTCCCTTCTTCAAAGCTACGACCAATGTGGTGCCCCACCACTGTGAGTCTTCATAATGAAGGAAGAGAGTAAATTCCTAGTTCTGCTCTGTCCCGTGATAATGTAACAGGGTCTCAGCATGGTTGCTTCTTTGCCAGGAGCTCAGTCAGGACTCAGGAGAAGCGGTCCTGGAGAACAACGGGTGAGTCAGCCCTTCAATGAAGCCTGGCATCAATGCGCACGTCACAGGACTTTCCTTCTGCTTGTGCCATATAACATCCATTACCTCCTCTGGTTGATCTCACCTAGTTTCAGTCACAGCCTATACTTACTGTCCCTTTGTGACCACAGCCTGTTCACCATCCTGCTCATGATAAGACATGCCAGGAAATGGACCATCATAAGCATTGTAAGAAGGAGATTTTAAGCTGATGGGTAGATCCAATTAGCAAACTCTGTATTCAAAAGACTACAGTAAGACAGAAAGTATGATATTTTCAAAGCAAGTGAAAAATAAAAATAAAAATAGTGACACGTTTGTTGTCTTCTAACAAATGAGAGAAGAGCCTCACTGTGAAGGTTAAGATTCCCAGTTATTTGCAGAATGTCAGACATAATTTCTGTTGATGGCTACTACTGAAAAAAATATTTCTGGAAGAATTTTAGCTTAGTTCCTCTTTCCACATGCTAATGTCTTCCTCACTTTGAATTAAGAATACCTGATGACATTGAGATCAGCTATGTTTTCTGAAAAAGTAGCACTTTTTGTATTTAGCAGAAGGTAACAATCCATTTTTTTTCATCCTTATGGCCACAGAACAAACTCACAGAGTTTAGTTCAAACTCACAGAGTAAATTATTAACAGAGTAAGCTACCTAACAAAGGCTAGAAGAAGAAAAGTATGTCCAAAGGGCTTTTATTCTTATTTAATTTGAGAATACATTCCTGATATCTAGGAATAAACAGTTTCAAAACTCTTTTGTAAAGAAGAGCTAGAAGTGAGACACCTGACCTTTAAAAACACTCAGCCTGAAACAAAAGTTACAGCGTCTAGAAGCTAAAAGTAAAAAAAAAAAAAAAAGAAAGAAAGAAAAAAAAAGTATCATAATGCCAGGTGATGGATTAACATATTCCAACGTGGATTTAAATTGTCATGCCATGCCAATATGCTGTCAGTCATGAAAGATTAGTCTGGCATTGTAAAGATTTTCATCCAACAAAAGTACTGAGAAGTTAAAAGTATGCTGTCTAGTTTTATATCAACACAATGTAGAGTTATATTAAGTAAATATGAAGAAAATTGTATAAGAGGTATAACTGTTGACATGCAGGTTTAGAAACAACAAAGGGAGCCTTTTAAAATGTCATTGCATTCAGATAAGAAAACGTATCTTTTATCACTTTAGCAGAAGGGGGGGCAGCCCTCAAAGTATAGTTTCCAAGAAAAATAGACATTAACTCACGGGGAAGAGAAATTTCACCTTTTCACCAGCTTAATCCACACATGTTTTAGGGATACCTGATACTTTTATTTATGTGTTTCATATCCTATTCCCTTACAAACTTTTTGTTAGTTTAAGTAGCAGGGCCTATAAAGGTAGCAGAATTGGCACAATAAAGGCCCTGACACTAAGCAGCCTGAAGTGCAGTTAATGAGCGCAGGTTGCGGACGCCGCGGAGGGGGTGGCTGAGGCAACCCCGGCTTCACTGCTGGCCTGGAGGACCTCACATTCCCTTGCCCACCCATCCCAGGGTCACAGCGATGCCAGGGGGGACTGGCCAGAGTTTGGGTTATTCTCTCAGGAAACTCTGGCCAGAAAGCAAATTTTTTTCATACTGGTCACAAGTGAAAATACCACAGTATCCTCCCCTAGGAGTGGATGCTTCTTGCACCACAATAGCTTGGGGAGATGTGGAAGGTGGACGTTTGCAACTTTTTGTGAATCTGAGCTGAAACAAGTACAAAAAATGAGCAGCAAAGGCAATGGGAGACACATAAACTCTAATTGCTGCCATTCCATGCACCCGCCTTGAAGTGAGGTTGATAATATATGACTAACTGTGTGAGAAATATGTCTTTGTAGCCGGAGCGCAGGACCAGGAGCCAGGAAATCTTCAGTCCTAAACCAGGACCCTGAGACGGATTGCTCTTGTGGCTTTGGCTGGCTCACTTAGACTTCCTTGCTCGGAGTGTTTGTTTCAACCAGGGACCTCAGAGATGAGCACAGCTTTTGCAGAAAGAATATATTCAACCCAGGCCAGGCAGCGGAGAGTGACAAAGAGCATCATTAATCACCCCTGAGCAGAGAGCAGGGATCCCCTCCCTTCTCTGCCCAGGACAAACCTTGGGCAGGAGAAACAAAAACCGCAGGGACCCACAACCAAAGTGGAAAGTAAAAGTCTCTCTCCAGAGGCCAAGTAAGTTTTGATGGATCTGAGCCTAGTCTACATGTGGTGGTAATCAGTGTTTCATCAGACACCCAGTCCGTGAAAAATCCCCTGTGCTACCTCTGAGAAGCTCTTACCATACAAAGTACAGAAAGTGACAAGAGAGCTAGGAATTACCTCTCTTCTCTTCCTTTATTACGAAGACTCACAGCCTTGGGTCTCACCAGCATAGTCAACGCTCACTGCCCATCAGTCTGTGTTGAAGAGTTATATACATAAGAACAACCACATGGGTGAAATAATTCCCACCCATGTGGTCCCACATACCACTCTGGGAGAGTCCAGTTCCCCACTCTGAGCAGCAAATTTCCATTTCAACATGTTTATCCCTGGCCAGTATTTTCTCTGCTTGCCTCTTTCTCTGTGTTGTGTTTTATATGTGAATGGTAGAGCACACAGAAGCTCAAGAGTCCCCTAAGTAGAGGTGATGATGGTTATTAATCTCTTCTGTGTCCACCTCTGACCTTGGAAGATAGAAGGGCTTACTGAGCACAACCCTTGTGCCCAGTTTTGCCTCCATTTCTGCTCCACCTGGGACACAATGACCATGCCTCTACCAGCCTCTCAGCCTGGGAGACTCAAGGCATCCATAAGATGCCATACTTCCCTCCCTGCCTCCATGTCACTGTTCTCCCTTCTCTTTGCAGAGAGATCCCCCCAAAACTCAGTTCCTACGGCTGTAACTCAAATAATGCCTGCAGGGGATGCAGTCCCTCCGTATCTAAGTCCTTGATTTGAATTCCTCCAGAATATTCCCATTACACACCAGCTGTTCAGACTATCACATAAGCAGCAGCCTCAGCAGAAAGACCAAGGCCTGCAAGGGCACAGGAAGTGAGCTAAGCTCTTGCCCTCTCCAAGTAATCCTTCCAGACCAGGGTGAAGGTATGCTGGCTGCAGCCACTGTGGGAAGGTTTAAAGAGCCACCCTGAGCTGTGCACAGGCAATGAATACCAGACTGCAGTCTCTGACCTGTTGTGTTAGCATTATATTTGTCTTTTTGCAAGCATGGAATTCAATTCACTGCACTTTAAAAAATGTGTATTTTAAATAGTTCAACCCTGAAAATGTACTTGTTCTCACAGTTTCACATCAGCTTTTTGCACAGCTGCCAACATCCTTCACACCCCCTTGCCTAGCCCACCTGTGTAAACACTAGGAAAGTTTCTCTTTGTGAAACACAGGTAAAGTCTTGCGTCTTGAAAATGTGCAAAAAGAAGGGACAGAGACTTTCTTTGCAACACCCGATGTGGGAGGGATCTGCTGCATCCAAGTTACTGTGCATTATGAAGATAACTTAAATTTCTGTTATAAATAGCACTAGTTTCAAAGTATTGTGTGGGACATCTGACATGTCTTACCAAAATAATATTTTTAAAGCCCCTTTAAATGGTTTCCGAATCAATGGCATTGCAGAAGGCAGCCATTATGCAGTAAACACTGCATTACCTCGTTTGCTCTGTTCTGTGTTTCTCATTCATGCTGAATATCACATTTATATACAAATGCTGCTGTTGATTTCAAAGAGCTGAAACATACACCACCACATTCAGCATGAATTAGAGCTGGTGAATACATTCCTCCTATTTTTCTCTCTAGGTTCAGTGAAAGAATGGATGTGCACATGGTGAAATTAGAAAGAGAGCAACACCAGCTTGTTATGTGAGAGGTTTTGTGGGCATGATCTGCAAGATGGGCTGAGGAGCAATCCAGGTGCAAGGTCTCCAAATCAGTATTTACAGGATGGTCTCTTGAATTCATTAGTCAGTGTTACACATTTGAGATTTACCTTATGTATGATGAACAGGCATATTGAAGAGGAATAGCACATTTTATGGAAACTTAAACCACCAAGCACACAAGTGAAAATGTGACTGTCCCAGAAAGGAGGAAGAAGACGAAGCATAATTAGTCTTCATGCCACTCCACAGCAAAATCCTTTCCGTATTGACTTGTCATAAAATTAACAAGAACTCATTGTCCTTCCACCTGGGACCTGATTCCTTTCTCAGAGAAGTTCTCTTAGACAAAACACCGTTTTCTGCAGTAAAACTGTGGTGTGACGTTTTCTGGAGTCACAACACAACCCTACGAAAAGTCGCCTGGAAGAGGCTGTATGCACCATGTGTGGCATATGTACATCAACTTTACTCAGTTTTTCATGCCTTGGCTTGCTCATGCTTGGCAATGAGAAGACAAAGAATCAACCCAAGGCAGCTTTGCTGTTCGACTCTTATTCCACCTCAAACCAAACCTAATCAAAATCTCTCATGCTTACCACAGCAAGAGGAGTGCTTCCCCACATTGCCCATAGGCTGCATGTGACCGTGAGGTGTTCTGGTGCTGAACTGCAAGCAAAAGGAAGACTACTCAGCTTGCTTCCTGCTTTGCATGACTGACTTCAGACTTTTAAAACAGGCTTATTATTGTCCAGCTGTATTTTAGGTGCCACCTCGACACCAAGAAATTCAACACATCTTTAGCCAGACGGGAAAATCATTCAAATGCTATTGCTGACAATGATTAAAAAAAAAAAAAAGAACTAATGGTGGGGGAAATCATGTATAGCAAGCTTGCTTATCAGTCTTGTTTTACCAAAATAAAAAGCTTGCTATGTCAGGCAATGTACTAGAGAGCTCATTCTAACAAATGCAGACTGGAATGTTATATTGCCCATGTCACCTCCCAGGACAGTGGGCATAGGGAGAGGATGTTAATACATCACACTGGTTTCCATCCATTTTCTCCCCAACTAAGGAGAAAGAGAAGTAATTCAGGCCATGTTCTAGATGTCTCCTTCCCCTCATGAATCCTGGATTCACTGAGGTCTTTCTGCAGAGAAAGGCATATACCGCTGGGTGGAAGGGAATATTTTTAGGCAGATCTGAGAAGTCACATGTCAGAGCCTGTCTATACTGTGAATGCAAGAGTATTGTGATTGTTCTATGATTCTCTGAAGGTATGAAGTGATGCAGAGACCTGAGCTGCTTAGATGCATTTATAGAAGGGAAAAAACCGTGGATGTTTGCCCATTCTCACTTCTTAATGCACAGGAGGACCTAAACACCTTGCCCTTTTGGAGAAATGTAGGGCAATTTGTTGCTTGTTACTGTTTTCACATTAAGGAGTTTTGTGCAGTACAGAGGAGGCTATAAACACCACTAGAAGTGCTGATTAGTAGCAATAATTGGTAGCAAAGAGAGTGAAACTGGGTTAATTAAGGCTGTCTGAAACTCTTTAGGCATTTTTGTTAGAATTCACACATTTTGCAGACGAAAAGATGAAAAGTGAGCACAGTTGCTCCTACAGTTAATAGCAATAGTGGTCCTAATTAATGTCTCTGAAGACCCCAGAAAGATTGCCAATGAAACCAGGGCAGACAAGACTTGGCAGCCTCAACAGTGCCAGGGTTAAAAAATGAAAAGCCAGGAAAGGTCAATCGGAAAGCAGTTTCTTTTCCTTCTAGTATATTCGATAAAAATATCTTTCAAAAAACATCTCTGAAATTATGTGACTGATTGCCTGTTCTATTTAGCATCATGATTGCTATTCCTCCTGATCCAAACCCACCTTTCCCCTCTGCCTGTTCCTTCTGAAACACTACAGGGGCTGGCCCAGTGTCAGAGCGAACAGCCACACATCATTTGTGCTGTGTTTCTCACTGAAGACTCCTACCACAGCCAGCACAAACTTCAACTTTCAAGTGACAGGATTTTGCCTTTAGCTTTTGACAAACTGAAGACTGTATTACCCAGGCATAGGAACACATTGCTATATGACATCTTTAATTTTCCTCACCCATACTCACAACATTGTTTTCAGAATACAAATAGCAAAATGAATCATCAACACCTACATCCAGAAAAAGAAATTTTATTTGCCTGTTGTAAACCAATAAAGATAATTTATAATAAATGAACTTGCTGTAACTAGACACAATGGTTAGTCAATCTAGTTTTGTGAGCTGTGTTTACCATTAGTCTTAACTACACTGTGTATTTTTTAAATAAAATCACATCTTGATTTTATGGACTCAAATATGCTAAGCCAGCAAAGGCAGATAGGTGAAAAGGAGTGTCTTATTTTGCTATTCTGTAACTAGGGCATTGACTTAGGTCTGCTGCATTCATTCCTGAAGTGTATCACCAGCTATAGAACTTCACCAACTGAGGACTGCATCCTCCATTCAGTTTATTCCTGCATATACCTACAAGGCATGCACTACAACACAGAGTACCAGCATTTGTACCTGCTTGCTGATGTCACTGCTGGTTTTCAATATTCTTTTTCTTCCTCAGTTCTGTCTCAGGTTGTACATGTCAACATCTTTGTGTCTGTAGTGTTGAAGCATTTTCTCCCTCCGAAGAAAAAGTGAAGTGATTTAACTAGATCTCTTTACAGTCTCGTACCCCACAAGTCAGGTGAGGTAGGGTATGAAAGTACAAAATACATCTCTGCATCCTCACATTCCTTGCAAGAATACAGCAGTGAACAAGTTTTTCAGCCTTCCTCGTTTTCGAGGCCTCTTTGCACCAAACACACACATGTACGTACACAAAATGTGGAAAATCGAGAGGAAAGCTATGAAATCTTCCGTTTCGACAGTTACAAGCTCCTGTTAAAATCACAGGCGTCATCTAGTGGGCACTGGGAGAAACAGGGAGCACCAGCACGCTGCTGACGGATGCTTCAAGAAGGCATAAGCAAAGGGTCGCGGGAGGGATGCAGGCAGTATCTCCTTGCAGCCAGTGGAGAAGAGTAGCGAAGACCAGCCTGTATCACAGCTGTGCTGCAGTTCGGTCACATTCATCCCAAACACTCGGGAGCTCCCTCAAAACGGGCCTGCTTTTCTAATTTAAACTGCACGGGTGATAAGGAAACAGCCCTGATTCATGTTTGCTGTAAGACTGAGAATGCATGAACTCACAAAATAAATAAATAAATAAATAAATAAAATTAAATCGTGTCTTCAGAAAGAATAGAAGAGAAGAAACCAGTCTTCTGCTTCTTCATGGCTACTGTGAATTCAAGTGCTTTTGTTGTTTTATTAATTTACAAATGGTAAGTGGATGCAGAGAAGGCAATGCTTCTGAAGGTGGATCATCACCTACACCAATTATTCTTGTTGGAAAGCCAATTTGCGATTTTTTACAGTGTTTGTATTTGTCCAGAATAAAGGATGACTTTGTTTGCAGTTGATTGGTCTTTCAAATGTATGTCCCCTGCTGCCTAATTAAGAGCACTTCAAGAACCACAGCGCATTATTCAAATTACTGATGTAGTTATATTGGACAGCAATAGCAGAAAGCAGTTTAAGATCCAGCCAAATATCATCATAAACTTCAGATGGCTGCACCTTCAGTTCTCACTTATCAGCAGAGGGAAGCAGCCTGTCTATTCACAAATTTGAGCCCTATTACAGCAGCAAGCAAAGCCGACCATGGGATTAACCACCATGAGAACGTGCCACTGTAGAGAAGTGGATGTAGGCTGAAAGCTGGCTTTAAGCTTGTAATAACTGTGCCCTTGCATTAAACATGAGTTTGCAGCAGCCGTGTGAATACCACCAGGCAGGGAATGTGTCTGCAGCGTTCACACAGACTAGTGCATCCAGAGCCTGATCTGCTGGTACACAACAGCAGCTCTAAAGGGTAAGGGCAAACTCTCTGGGCAGGAACCCATGAAACAGACACAGGGCTAGCACAATCAGCCTGCAAATCGTGCCTTCATGTGTCCTCACAACTCCCTGCCCATCTGCATGGAAGCACCTTATTTGCTGAAGTCAGATTACTTGTCATCCATGGGAGGCTCACTCACACCTGGCATGAAAAGCTTTCAGTAGGATGCTGCTAATAACGAATACAAGTCCCATAGCCTTAGTTACAAAAGACAGGCATCATTAAACTCGAATCATAGCAATACCACCAAACAGAAAAAAGCACGTCACAGAAAAGGATGGGTCTTTTAGTGGTCTTAAGACTGAGCTGAGCACAATTTACTGCACTGAGAAGAGATAGAAGCAGCATGTGAGTGAGCAAATATCCTACTGAGGGGGAAGTAAAAAGACCTGGCTAGGGAAAGGATTAGACAAACAGCCTGTGGGCAGCATACAGGTGGATTAGAAGGAGCAGCTTTTGCTATAGCACAGAAGCCCTGGAATTAGGATGCCTCATGAAACATGTTTATTAGATGTTTGTGATGAAGAAGCCTGATGCGTGAATTATGTGGATGGGAGACATTGTGCTCAAGGATAGCTGGAAGACAGCAGGATGAGGACATGAACCTGTGTTGGAGGAGTCACAGTAGGAGGCCAGCTGCTAACCTTGGAGTTGGACACAGCTTGGGAAGGACTGGCTGCATGACCAGACTAGGAAGAGAAATCTCAGGGTAGCAGCACTGAGAGACGTGTTGGTGCCCCAGCCACACACTGAATTGAGGAAAGAGGGAGAAAGAGTATTCAGCAGCACTGAACTCCTCCTCATCACCTGCTGTCATACCAATACCTCAGGCACGTCAAACCTGTCAGGAGGGAAGGTTGTCATGAAAGTTGTTGGGGTCCTTCCTCCTGCATACTGACTAGCAGCATTAGCCGTGTGTTAGATCCAACCTTCTTCTCCTTTGGCGGAAGGTACGGAAAACTTTCAGGCTTGCCTGAAAGCTCAGCTCTACATATGACGTCTCTGGCTACATGGCATTTCCCTCCTCTGTCAATCAAGGTAGTGTGAGCACTATGAGCAGGGGGAACCTTAGGGACAGATTCTGCCGTGGCACTGAGGGCCTCCAGAACCTGGTAAGAGCCAGAGACTCACCAGCCTTGCTGTGATTTATTAGCTGCCAGAGCCATATCCACAGGTGCCAACTACAAGCCCAAATAACTATAGCTTATGTGTCAGCCCTGATTTGCTGGATATCACTCTGAAGAGAATCACCAAATGGTTTACTTCAGGCAGAGGAACCTGAGAAGTTCACGTCCCTAGCAAGGGACTAGTGAATGTTTAAGGAAGGAGAGAGGAACAGCAGGCTTAGCAGGAGAGGCTCTGAAAACCAGGAAGATGTCAAGGGAGAGACCATAAGGGGGTTATGTATAACTCCTTCTCTCAGTAGTAAGGGGGTGAGAGCAGCAAAAATGCTCTCTTAGCTATGGTATTCCTTCATTTTAGCATAAAGTCTTACAGTCATGCTTCAGGTCCATTTAACTTTCACCTTCTCTGGCTATCCGGTCACATACTGCGGCATCCTTAAGGCACAGTTTGCATACACCATGGGAGAAATGAAGCAAGTAACTACAGCCCACAACCTGACACCTGTGCAACCAGGCACCAAAAAATTAAATTCCTGACACAGCCACTCCATATATGCCTCTCTATTCTTTTCAGAGAGAATATTTGCCACTCACTTGTCAGTTCATACAGGGAAGCATGAGGGAACCCTCCATGACCAGCTAGAGCATAGGTGCATGCAGGTTTCTTATAAGTGCTTTCAAACACCTCACAGTCTTTCCCCCATGAGAGAACAGAGCAGCCTCCTTGCAACAGCCCTTAATCATAGAATCATAGAATCATTCAGGTTGGAAAAAATCCAACCATCGAGTCCAACCATCAACCCCACTCTACAAAGTTCTCCCCTACACCACATTCCCCAGCACCACATCTAAACAACTCTTAAACACATTCAGAGATAGTGACTCAATAACTTCCCTGGGCGGCCTATTCCAGTGTCTGACCACTCTTTCTGTGAAGACTTTCTCCTTATGTCCAGTCTAAACCCACCCTGTTGCAACTTGAAGCAATTTCCTCTTGTTCTATCACTAACCACCTGTGATAAGAGACCAGCACCAACCTCTCTATAATGTCCTTTCAAGTAGCTGTAGAGAGTGATGAGGTCTCCCCTCAGCCTCCTCTTCCTCAGACTAAACAGTCCCAGCTCCTTCAATCACTCTTCATAAGATTTATTCTCTAAATAAAAGTCACTTGTGGGTGGAATACAGTTATAGCAGTCTCTAGCCCCACCTCTTAATCTTTGGATGTTTTTAGGCTTTGAGCAAGTAATCTATTTCCAAATACAGCTCTGGAATAAAGGCAAGCCTCAAAGTCTATCCCTCTCTGTTAAGGCTACCACAGCAATACAGATTTCAGCAGAGGGATTTGCCTTGTCAGACTCTTCCAAGGAGTGTAAGAGGCTGTAGGAAGGAAAGTGGCTTCCAAGGAAACAGATGGAAAAGCAAAGCACAAGGCAGAATTTGTTGACTTGCATACTGACATAAATGTTGCTTAACTGCACAAGATGTTTCCCCATGAACTCTGCTCTAAATTGCAATTCAAACCTGAGGAATATGCTTGGGAAGAGGTATTGTCCTGCATTTGGGTCAGACGACTTACAGGATCTACAGCAATTCCTGTGTTTGAAGAGAAATGACACTCAGAAGAGTGACTATGGAGGGTAAGGCAGAAAAAAGGCTCTGTACACTAACAAGCAGCCCACAAAACAATATTTAGACTTTTCAAATTCAATTTTAAACTTAAGCATCTATACACCCTGCCTGTTCTCACACTAAGGCTTCTGTGGGACCACAAGGCTTCTGCTGAGACATTCAAGTTCTCCACAAAAGAAGCCAAATACCATTACCTGCAGAATCAGGAGCAACAGCAAGGGGTTGTAATAACACAGAAGCAACTAAAATCATGACTGTCTCTGAAACTGATAGAAGCAGGTTGGATTTAGCTGAAATCTGGTCCAGCTATACCCGTTGGGCTAAGTTAAACCATTTAAGGGAGGTTAATACTATCACTTTCAAAGAAGAGCTGCCCAGCAAGAGAGCAATATCCATCTATGTGCTATTGTGTAGCGAGTACCTGTCATATGTACAGGTAAATGCCACATTTAAAAACTTTCTGGGATGGGAACACGCACATTGGGAACCCTCTGCCAAAAGTACACACTGACACATAAATTATTTTCTTGGGAACACTTGGAAGTTTTGTTCTCTTTCATTCCGGAAGATGGCACAAACTCCAAAGGCTGTCCTGCCGTCAGCTACATTTCCCTCTAGACAGCAGCTGACAGTAACAGTACTTCTTTAGAGCAGGTGTATATTTATGTGTAGCATGAATCACTGTTGGACTCCCATCTCCAACTTTGATATCCTTGAAAACTTTTATTTGAACAGCAATTGAAATTAGCTCAAGAATAGTTATTTCACAAATCTGTCCTTTTGGAAGTTTAGAAACACTGGTGTTGATACACTGCAGCAATTTTTAATTTACTTTATTGACAGTATCTGCAAATAACATTTCCCCATTCCAAAACCCAGCCCTTTTGTCATTAAACCTATTTGATAACAGCATTGCCTCATAAGCAGGAAGGTAAAATAATCCGGGAATGAAACACTGTATAGGGTTTTTGGAGGCTGACATCTGAATGTACTTAGTGAAAAGGAAACTTCTTTTTTTTTTTTTCTTTTCTCTTTTTTCTTTTTTTTTTTTACTTTCATTTCTTGCTTCTTTTATCCTTAAGCTCAGCAATAAACTAGCACTCTATGGTTAAAAAGTCAGGAGAACAGATGTATGGTACCAGTGCATCAGAATCTGTATTTCAACTATGAAGTGTAAATTATAAGGAAGTCCTTCCAAGAAGTTTTGAGAGTATCTATCTAGCTTTTGTTGCAATGAGATCACAACAACAGAGGTGATGATGACTATTATGATGATTATCATTATTCCAGTTACTTGATTACACTAAAGAAAACACTTCAGTCAAAGTTCAGACAGGGTTCACTATTCAGCTTGTTGCTTTTGAGATGAGTGCTGGAGAAACTTCAACGAACACTGCACAGTTTGCAGTGCATTTCAGTCATCTCCAAGCCAGGTTTCTTCCCAGGGCCCCGCTTGTCCCTCTGCTGCCTCTGCAAAGCGTTTGAAGGCCAAACTACATTACCAAGCATCATGCAATAAATGTTGAGGATTTTAATGTTAGGAGCCACATGTTAAAGTGATTTTACAGGACTCTTTTCTTATCCCTGGCTTGTCCTTCACTCTTTTCATGTACATGTCCCATTTGAGAGGGAATGTGTCTAGTGATCACAGCATGTGGAAGCTTGTTTTCATTATATTTGGTTAAGACTACTTTACCACAGTGAGTGCAGGTGAGCAATGAGGGAAGAGAGTTGAAATGCCTCGGTTGGGTGTCTGGATGTGACTCTGCCACAGGGTGTGGTTCTGGACAGCCCTCAGGACCAGCCTCTACACCTCACGTCATCCCCTGATGTCCACCTGAGGACAGCTCAGGGCAAGCAGTCTGTCCTCATCCCTCCTGTAGCCTGCTTTGCCCTACTCTCCTCAGAAGCCAGCTGAAATCAAGGCAGCCAAAGGTCCCTGCTCTCCCCTCAAACTGTCACAGTACCTCCTCATGGTTTGGGACTGTTTGTTAGAGTCCTTATGAAGTACTTTGGTATATCAGAGCAAAAAAGGATACACAGTGTTTATCACTGAAGTTTTCCAATCTCAGCAAAATGTCTCTACCTTCATTAGGAGGCTGTGGAGGAGAAGCTAAGAAGGTGAACAAGCATTCACAAAGCACATCCCACAGGGAAGCCTCTCCTGTTAGGCACGACACAGAGAACTGTGCTCCCTCTGCCTAGGAAGATTGTTCGTTTTTTGGAACCCTGCATAGCCTGTGAGTGGACTGGGGAAGTCTTGCATTACTTTGTTAATTAGTGATCTATACAGATAAAAGTCAAAATACCGATTTTTAAGAATTTATAAGTCAGCGCGTGCTTCTTCCCAGCAGGAAGAGGTGGCACATGAGGTTGCTAGCTTGGCAAGGAGACACTGATACAGCAGCTGCATCAGCAGATTCCTATCCAGACCCAGAAACCAACGCATTAACCAGGCATTTCATGACACCAAGGCTCCTAAGACCAGGGCACTACACCACCACATCTGTCCCTGTTTGTAAAGTGCTCGTCTCCCAGTTGCAGGTGAGGAATGGAGAGAGAAGTTTCACCAGCAGCTTTGACAGGAGCAGAACTGAACCCTCAAATCACAGAGAACATCCAGGGCCAAGCCACTGTAGACCTCAATACAATGATCCAGATATTTGGGAGCTCTTTTCCTAAATTCCCCATGGCAAGCGGCCAGAAGACCAACCCAAAAAATCACCACTGAGTTATCTGAAACAGAGACAGAAATCCTGTTTGCACAGGATGCTTTCCTCCTGTAGTTTGTGAAAAGCAGCTTGAAACATGGGAGCCATCTATTTGTTGTCTAAACAAAGTTATACACAATCTGCCCAGATCTAGAATGACTGAGCAAAAGTTCACCAGATATTGCTGGCCCTGGGTGGTTTTCTGAGATGCAGCCCTTCTCTCAGGTAAAAGTTTTTCTTAAAAAATACCAAAACATTCAGATGTTCCTGCGTATTATCATGTTAGACATTCCCTGCCTCCTGGCTTCATGAATTTGAACTCCTCAACTGGCAGAGACCAATGGGGACCATCACCAGCTCCTTTAGAATTGCTCTGCCCCCTTTCTTGGGAGCAGGTAGTCTCTATTTACTTCTCACTCAGTCTAACAAGTCATCCACCTCCCTGTCAAAGCGAGGAGCTGCCAAGAAGTGCTGGAACTGGTGATAGTTTCTACACCATCAACACATTTTATTTGATGATTTAAAATCTAGAAGACTTTAACAAGCAGGAAAAGATTTGCACTGTTGATATGCTCTAGAGATGGCTTGATAGAAGTCAGCTGACTTTTTCTTATAGGCACGCAATCTTCACCTGGGATATGCTGAACACAGAATTTCTGGTCTTCCTTTTGGTCCAGACATCAATTCCAATATTCACTATATCTTCTTTTCATATATTAGCCGTAAGATGCACAGTGGATGGCACAGGAGGTGGCCTTCCTTTTCCCTGCATTCCAGGTCCAAGTCTCTGCCTGTACCTCAGCTTTTTGCCTCACTGTTTTAATCTCCCTAACACTGTGCTGTATTTGCTTAATACAAGAATGCATTTCCTCAATATAAAACAACAGCAAAGACAGAACAGTCCAAAGTAACTGTAGGAAGAAATTAATCAGATCAGCTACATAACAAAACAACAGCCACAGGACCAAGTTGGTCTTTTTTTTTAAAAAAAAAAAAAAAGATTTAGGCCACACTTTGAAAACTCTTTAGCAAACCAATGGCGTGACAGTTTGAAGGTAAGACACTTCCATTTAAACACATTTAAGTATGCAACTACAAAATGATGCACCATGCAAACATTTTGGAGACTCGCCTTCTGGATTGAGCTGTTAAGTACAAAGAAGTGTCAGAAAGCACAGAGCTTAGAAAAGCTTGCAACTGCTTTTGCTGAAAACCTTCATCCTGTCAGAATACTTGCTTCTTCTAACAAGTTGCTATGTATAGATAAACATCTTTGCTTCATCTTTGACAGCAATGGAAATCGGGCTGGTTATAACTGCAGGCTGAAAGACTGAGTCCTGTATTTTATGCTACTCTCGTAGACTTTTCTGAACTAACCTGTCAGAGGAACATTCATAGCTGTAATGTATTCCATACATTTTCTGTTATAATCAGAACACGAGAGACTCTTCGGATGTGCAGTCACTGGGGAGTAATGCCTACCCTGTTTTGACTCAGATGCAGCATGATCTTTACCCTTTGCTGTAAATTGGCTCAGAGCACATCTTTATGTGTCAGTTTTGCCTACTCGCTTTCAGATGTTACCAACTTCCAGTACTATGGAGCTGCTTTGGAGTACATGTGATTTTCATTTTACATATTTTTCAGTTCCTTCAGATGCCCAAATGAAAAATCCAATGTTCAGGGACATCACATGGATTTATGACAGTCTCTGGTGGGACCTTCTGTGCGGAATCTAATGAATGGATTATTCTCATCCACATGTGGCATTTCCCAGCTGTGGGAGATATGTTATTATTCCTTGTTTATTTTGCAGCTTCCACATGAGCACGCTGAGCTGGTTGCTTTGTGGAAAACCTTTACAAGTCACACTAGGCTCTTTTGCAGCACATGAACCCAATCCTGAGAACAACAAGTAGCGCTGAGCACAAACCTCAACAGTTACGATGGAGGAGTCACTGGTATGTCCTGGACAGAATGTGTGACAGGGAAGGAGGGAGCTCAGAAAGGTACATGAGGTAAATGTGTAGAGGAGGATGACAGAGAAAGCAAGTGAGAACAAACTTTTTTTAGCCTGGTTACCCCAAATGTTTTACA
Organism: Thinocorus orbignyianus; assembly: GCA_013400375.1. NCBI lineage: Eukaryota > Metazoa > Chordata > Aves > Ciconiiformes > Thinocoridae > Thinocorus > Thinocorus orbignyianus. The sequence goes on from VXBW01002489.1 coordinate 285,189, forward strand.
TCTACTGTACTTCTCTCCAATTTTCAAACTATTTCAGCTGTATTTACAGACAGCGACAGTCTCAAAGACGGCAAATTCAACAAGTGTCACAGATAGAGTCAGTTGGCTAGAGAAGATACACTGTACAGATGTCTCCATGCCAGGAGAAAAAGTAGCAGGAGGAGCCCTATTATTAGTGGTTGGGCTACAGGGAATCTAACCCAAGGACAACCTTCTGCTGGGACCCCAACCTCAAGCAATACATCACTTGCAGAAGGGGTTGATTTTCATTTGCAGATGTCACAGTGAGTGCCAAATAAAAGCCAAGGCAAAGCCAGCTAAGAAAATGCATGCCAGTCTTCTACGTCTCATGTGCCTGCTGGAATGGTATCAACCCATAACCACCAAGGGTGTATGCGGTGCTGTGGGAAGCAAAGTGTGAGCTGTCACACAGTGAGCAGTAAGAATTGAGGGAGTGCAAACATAAGCTCTCTTTTATTACTGTGTTGCAGAGGATCCCCCGCCCCTTTCCCATCCTGCTCCCACAGACAAGACAACTCTGAGCACACTGTGTGGGAGAAACACCAGAAGCTGAATCAAGACATTGCTACAGGGACCCTGTTGTTAACATGTGTATGCTTTCCTTTCTGTAAGCCTGAACTTATTACTGGCTGCCATAAATTACAAAAGATCATGCTCTCAGCATAACCTTCTGCTCATATCCTCCTCTATTAAACACAAACCCCTTTATGGTTAGCTACACCATCATTGCTTTGACATTAAGTTATTACAAATAATGCTCATGGCCTCATGGGTTTACTCTCAGTTGTTCTTAGTTCAAAATCCCTGAGTCATTCTCCTCTAATTCTGAGCAAGGAATTTAATGGACTGAAAAAATGAGTTTTATTCCAAAAATCTTTTTCTTTCACTTCTTTGCATTGCAGAGCCTCTACCTAAAGTCTCTGTACCCAGCAGAGTGTGTCCCTTAGCGCTACATATGCAGACTGGTAGCGCAGAATTGCTGCTCACACAGGACACAGCAGCTTTGTAAGCCAGCAGGCTTGCATTGTCAGACTCCTCTGTCTTAAAAAGCTAAAGTTTTTGTCTTGCAAAGCTCTGTTGGGATCCTCCAAAACTGTCTGCCACCTATCCACTGGCACAAGGACAGCCACAAAGACTGTCCTTCTGTGGCAAGGAAGGAGCTCAGGACATGGTTGTTCTCTCCCTGCCTAGCTGGGGCAGGCACTGTGGGAAGCAGGTAAGTGCTGGGAGGTCTAATAGACCCCTGCTGCCATTAATAGAATAGAATAGAATAGAATAGAATAGAATAGAATAGAATAGAATAGAATAGAATAGAATAGAATAGCTAGAGTTGGAAGAGACCTTAAAGATCATTGAGTTCCAACCCCCTTGCCATGGGGAGGGACATCTCCTGCTAAAGCAGGTTGCTCAAAGCCCCATCCAGCCTGGCCTTAAACACCCTTAAAATGGGGTTTCCACCACTTCTTTGGGCAACCTGCTCCAGTGTCTCACCACTCAAAGGGTCAATTTTCTTTTTTTCTTTTTTTTCGATGGCTGAAGTCCAAGGAGGACTCTGCCTATTCATCTGCCTTTGACTCCGATCCAGGCGTTCCTGACTCCAGATCCAGAATCCAGTTCCTGGTGATCACCGAGTCTATTCTGGGGCTTTTCCCAATGCCTGCTGGTTATATGGTGGTCATCCTGGGAGCTTGATAAGCTTTTTTCTATATGGTATCTACTTCATTATTTTCTTCTTACCTTAGTTTTAGTATAAATATTTCATTAAAGTAGTTTAGTTTATTTTAAACTTGTAAATCTCCTTATTTCTTCATCTCCTTTCTTTTTCAGGGAGACGAAGGGCCATCTGTCAATCTGGTTTTGGTAAATTTGGCTGAAATCACAACAATATTTGAGGATACAGTAGAAGAAGTAGTACTGCTTTAGAAGGTAAGGACTGCTCAGATGGTAACAAATGTAAATAAAGTTTCTATATTAAATAGAAGTTTAAATAAAATGTTATTTTCCACACGGTTTCAAGTATAAGGCTCTTGTACATTTGTCACCTCCAAGACACTAAGATCTTCTGAAGACTTTTTTTATTCTCTCCATTCGTGCTCACACTGCCACAGGTCTGAAGTTGCCTAAAAGGAGTTGGTTTTACCTATGTATGTTTTATATTAAGAGTTTTCTTTCCTGTCTGTATGCATGGCTCTGGACTTTCTACATCTATGATCCAACAATTCTATGACCGTTTACAGCATCTTTCACTGAGAAATGGTTCCCAGTGTGTTGTTCATGACCCAGAGACAAGTCTTCTCTGAGGTGGATGGTTCACCTATGTTTTCAGTCTGATTTAGAAAAGTGGACTCTGGCCATGGCCAACTTAGGTAGGAGGTTCTTTCTGTAGAAAGAATACAGGTACATGAAAACTAGGCAGGGTGTAAAGGGTGCCACTACTGGCTCTTGATACACAGGTACAGAAACTGTATATCACACATGGTACCAGGTCAAGCTACCTGCTTCCTGCCCACCTGGATTGCCAAGGAATGGCTGAAAAATCTAGTCACTGTTGTAAGCCCAGGTTCAGCCAACAACAGTGAGATACGGATGCAGAGGCTGTCAGCCAGCCAGTGTGACTGTGAAATCTGACATTCCTAAAACCTTTGTATGTCTTCTAAATTTCCTTCTAGACTCCACCTTGCAAGGATAAGTACATCCTTAGCAGGCTTCTGTTGGTGTACAGATCACTAGGTTTACCTGTGTGGTTTTTTGTTCTCCCTTGAGTGGATTTCAGCTGTAATTATTATTTTCAAAAATTGGGAAAAGGGCCACTGTCTTCCTGCAATGTAATTTTTCATTGTTGCCATTCTTCCAACAAAACACCTCAACATAACTGAATATGAAGACTCCCACCTTTCTTTTCTGTTGGTCATTGTGGAAGCTCTTATTTGTCAGCAAAAACTAGACACAGCGGTGTTTCCTGTGGTTACACACAGGCTAAATGCTGGGGGTTTGTTCCAGAGGTCCAAATGGCCACACGTCCATGTAAAGTTTGAAGCGCTGAGTCTGGGGTGAGGGCTTGACTCCTACCTTCAGTTTGCGACCATGGAGCAGCACCATCAGCCCCCATACTGCACACAACAGGTCCCAAGAACAGCAGGGCTGACTGATTTTGGGCTACCAACTCCAAATTACAACAAAAGGGGTGGCTGCAGTCCATCAACCTGGTTTCTGACTCACTCTGGACAGGAAAATCTTTGTAGCTTGTTCACAAAGAGCTGCTGTTGAGGACAGGAAGAGAGGGAAGCGACAATGTTTAATGATTTGATTTTTTTTTCCCAGTTTGCATGTTTTCATTATTTATGAAGAGGGATGCTATCTCCCATAAAACAGCACCTTGTTGCTGTCTCCCCAGTCACATTGACATTCCTGCTGCTGGTGTCCACATGCCCACACATGCTTCCCCAGCAGCCCTTCTTGCATAAGCCACAGTTTGTCCTGGTTTCAATGCAAGCAAACAGAAAATGGCTGATCACAACTGTCAGAGTTAAAGGAGGCGTTATGTGTACTTTATGCTGTTCAGCTGGCAGTAACTCAGAGAAGGGCCTTAGTGATACAGTAAGAATCTCATCCATCATGGGCAATGACTCCTAGTGTCTTTCACTTCAAGGTCAGCTGAACAGAAAGAGCTGGGTATGGGAACTGAAAGCCTTGATCGTGCAAACAATCTGCCACATCAAAATGAGAACATACCTCCCTGTTCTACACTTAAAATAAGGAAATGGAGAGAATGTCAAACTCTCTAATTCCAGAACAATAGCAACTGGGAACTGGCTAATATTCAACCTTTGGAGCCGTTAACTCTACAGGGACTTGTGCCTTCACAGCTAGCCACAGAGCCTCTTGCTTTTATGATCCCAAAGAGATGAGGAACTCCCACTGCAAAATTCAGAGAAGTCTTTGTCATAGCAGAAGTATAAGCAACCAGCACAGGTCTTGTTCTCAGGACAGAATGCAAGCACAGTCAGCTGTTGATTTCACAAGCATGTCAGTCCTGACATCAGCTGTATGTCTCGTGTCCAATTACCCAGCCATCTCACCAAACACCGTGCCTTGACCTAAGGGCCAGCAGCTGCATGTGCTGATTTGAAGACGTCAAAGACAAATGACAGTTTTAAGGCAGTCTTTGTGGCAAGCCAGCAGAGCTGGTGCAGTCACCTCTGGCATGCCAGCACCTGAGAGAAAGCCACAGACCCACACCTACTGAGCAGGGACTCCCACCACCACCACCACAGACCCATTGGCAGTTCTCCTGTACCACATGAGGGAGAAGCACCATCACTGCACCTGTCCATAACTTTTACCTACTCCAAAGTGAGCCCACCACCATACACTCCTTGCCACAGTAAGCCAGGCACTGTCTGGGTACTGTCAATTCCCAGTTCCTCTAGTTCTGTACACTTACACACCTCTGTATGCCTGTGAAAAAAAAAATTGTCTCAGAGTGTGTATGGAAGGCCTGCATTTCCAACTAGTATTTGGTTGTCTCTGACAATGCCATCAGCTAGGCTACTATTTTGCAGACCAAGTGAATAACTGATCCTTGTATTCCTTTCCAAAACCATTTTGTGCTCCACAGCCAGCACAGATTCTTGGCCTCTTATCACAGCCCTAAAGCTGAGCTTCCCAACAAGCATGTTGCACCATCACGTAAGAAAAACTGAGGTCAGAAGAGAGTCAGAAGGGAAATGCAAGCTGATGCCCATGAGGACAGCACAAATATGCTACTCATACTCAGAGAAAACTTGTCATGCTGTACAGGAGTTACAGGCACCCACATACCCAACAAATGCTACAAAATTTGTATCTAAGAAGCAAGGAGCTCAGGGGAGCATAGTATAAGCTGACTTACTGCCAGGGAGACACTGCCTATCACTAAGTGCTAGGCAGGTTCAGAGCAGTGACTTCTCTTCTCCATGAGTTTGCACAGCAGACAACTCACTACTGCTCTAGAGGAGTGCATGTCTGAAAGTGGCAAGAGTGCAACACATCCATTGCAAAGATGTGTGAGGAAAAATCACAGCATGTCTGCATATATGTTGTCTTGCTCAAGCTACTAATTATCATCTCCATGAAAAATAGATTTTATAGATGTTTTTAACAAAGAAAAGGAAAAAACAATCTGGGTGTAACAGGCATTCAAGGTGTATGAGATGTAGGGCCCAGCATCTACGAAACGAAAGGAAACTAAGTGTGGGGCGAAATAGCTAATGAAACTGAAGGACATGAGCAAGTGACAGCAAGACGGAGTTGCCAAATGCTGGCTCCAGTGAGATTAATTTTTTAGGAGAAGCAAGCTATTTGCCCAGGTTTCACCTCAGGGGTCATATTTTTTCTAATGATAGTAGAAATGTCACCCCTCTTCTGACGACTGGAATTTAACAAAACTATCTGGAACATACATATATTACGTAGGTAAGTGTGTGTGTGTGTGTGTATATAGGTATATGTGTTCGGCGTATCTTCAGAGTTTGAATTTGTTCAGTCCAGCTGGTTCTTTAAAAGGTCAAGACATACCCCTCTGTTGGAGGGCTTTGATTTTCTGATCTTTTTTTAAGAGATGAATAAAGACAAGTGACTTCCTGGAAAAAATATTTCAGATGTGAAATTGGACAATGTTAGATGTGCACATTGTCAGGCAAAAATATATTTATGCAGGACTAATTCCAGTATCCAATATTGGTTCACTACATAAATGGCTGAACTCTCTTTCATCTGTCATCCTAGTTTATGCCAGCAGCTTGAAAAACAAAACAAATCATATTTTTAATAACAAAGGAAACCCTGCTTAAATTAAAACCCCTTGTTAGCATTTAATGTTCAACTAAGCCAGAGAAGGAAGCTGTGGAGAAAGGAAACAAATACGAAATGTGAAGAATTTCACTCCGTTTACTCTGGGTAAGAGCTGCTTAGCTTGGTCTGGATGCTAAACTGATTAACAAGCAGATTCAGCTCTCAAGTAAGTTAAAACTCCCTCTAATGGTAACAGCATAAAGAACAGAGATTGAAAAAATGAAAAGCATCTCACTGCATTTGAAATGCATGTTCAGGTGGTTAGTATGAAAATTTTTGGAAAGCAAACTTCAGCTAATGGCCAAGATCCTTTTAAATTACAACAAGTTTGTTTACATTCCTGACACAAAATTTTTATGTGCTTTGTAGGATGTGTCATGTAAAAATGTACACCTATGTAAAATGTGTTTTCTCCAACCTGTTTGTTGCTTTAACAGAGTGGCTTAGAAAAGCACCCACAATGGGTAATTCCTCCTGTCCCCGAACAAGGTCCTGCTGTCCAGTGACACCAGTACTGACAGAAATACTAGATGTTTTCAGAGATGCCTAGAGAATCAGAAATCCACAGTTCATCTTTATTCATAGCAAAATAAACATTTTTACCTGTGAATCAGAAAATATTTAATTCTGCTCACAAATACCAAACAGAGATTGTCTTTATAAAATAATAAAATATAAGAACAATCCTTAGTTCCTTTCAATTAGCTGAACATGGCCTGCAAGATAAAAATGTAAAGGAAGGAAAGTAATCAAGGTATTACCAGTCAGCACTAGATACGGTAGCAGTAATTTATAGGAAAAAACTTACAAAATCATGAATTTAAAAGATTTCGAGCTCAGGCATAACAACAGCTGATAATGCCTTTTTCTTCAGCCTTGAGGGCATCTCAAGTTCCCAGGTAAATTCTACTAGTTAATCTCCTTTATTTCTGCTGTCCCCGCAAAAGGGTGTAGAATTACAAAACTGAGAGATCATGACTTGATTTCTCATTAGCGGTGATGACTCCGTGCATCATTTTTACAGCCAAAAGGCCCTCTCAATTACCACAGCACAAGAATCTCAAGGTCTTACTGGTCAAAGATTAAATGTTTTCAGAAGAGAAATACTGTAGCAGGTAGAAATCCAGAATAAAGCCCGCTGAACATAAAAAAATAAAAAATAAAAAATAAAAAATAAAAAATAAAATAAAGAAGACAAACATTTTATTCAAAAACTGAATTTTTAAGAATGCTGACTTTTTATCCAACAGGTCACCAGAGTTATTATCCTCAAATCCAATATCCAGTCTAGTAACTCTTCTGCTTTAGGGACAGGAGTTTTTACAGAGAGACATGGAATAAACTGGTATTTTCTGCTAACATGAATTTCCCTCTTCCCTTTCAGACTAAGCTGGGCATTTGAAATCTGATATAAACCTCACTTAACAAAAAGTCTTGCAAATTCACACTAGCCTATGTGAATTGTAGTCTTCTTTTAGTTACTGTAGGTTCAAAACAGAAATGACCGCTTATCCCACCGAGATAACTAGTAAGTACATTGATAAAAGCAGAGAAAAGAATAAGTATATTCTGAAGGCAGGGCATACTTGCTTGTGAGATACTAGAGACAAAACAGAGATCAGGAACGCGTCTGTGCTTGTAGGTAATCTCATTTTATTGAACAGTTTGAAATGCTACTTAAAATAACAACACTTTACAGTCTGTACATGCAGTTGCAATTCTAAAAAATTAAATATATTTCTTTTTTCAGAAGAAAAAACATGCATATTTATGTACATCATTTTGAGATAAAAGAAAGAATTACCATTTACAACAGAAATTCCTCTTTACAAATCTTTTAAGAGACAAGGCAGGCAGTAGCAATTCTGCAGAAGGCAAAGTACACAAACTCACTACACTGAAGGTACAGTTTATTCATTGAGAGACATTAGCAACCATAGAAGAAGGTCGTTTAAGGATGGATTCAACTGAGAATGACAGTGGCTCAGTTGCTGAAAGTTTTGTTGTGGTCTGTTTGGCCCCAAAGAAGTCTTTTGTGCATTTGTCTATTGTAAGCTTGTATTTTTGGTTCTCTTTACTGGTACACTCTCTGTATTTCTTAGAAGCATCTTCAAAAGTCTCTTTGGCAAATGATGTTCTCAGCTCTGCTCCTGATCTGTCAGGAAAAGTTTGCTGGAACAGTGACTGAAATGGATTGTACTTGAGTGGTGGAGGGGGTTTGGCACTGTCTTTGCTGATCTTGCTTAGTGTCTGTTCCTGAGGAACTAGAGAATCCATATCAGAAATCTGAGAGAAAGTCCTTTTGGGAGGAGAGAAAGCTGACCTCTCACGAGCTTCCTGAGGAAGGCACAGTATCTCATTACGTGACTGCTGAATGTCTTGTGTGTGGGTCAGAATGAGTGAATTTTCTAGTTTTGGAGAGATGATGTCATGCTCAGTGTTTGGACAGTCCTGACTTTGTGAGACTTTGGCATCCCAACCTGCCCCAGGTTTGAGAGCTTGGACAGTAGTAGCATTTAAAAGGCATTGCTGGTAGAGGAGGGCATCACTAATGGGGCCACATTTTGGCCACACTAAGAACCTAGACGGCAGGGGATACTGTCTGTAGGTAGTAGCTACACTCACATTTGAGGAAATTAGTTCCATGTTGCTGGATCCTGAATACTGCATGGTTAGATCAAGGCAGGTTGGTAAAAAATTGCAAAACTCCTTGTTTGGAGTATCAGCTTGTGTAGTGTTGAAGGCTGTTTTGTATGAGTTGTATTCAGCTCCATGCATCATGCAGTTAGGGAGAAAAAGGGCAGCTGCTTGTGTAGCTTCCATCATCTCTCTCTCTTTATACTCTCTCTCTAGCATAATGTTCTCCAACTCTTTATCAGCAAAAGCCCGTCTTTTTCTCATCCTGTCACTTACAGGGGGTGGCAAAGGCGAATTCCCTCCCAGGTAAGGGTCTGTTGGAATAGGACGGTAACCTAAAACAACAAAGCTGCATTAGGAATTAAACTGCAGAAGAAATAAGAAAAAAAAAAAACAAACAAACAAACAAACGAAAAAAAAAACACATTGTAGCTCTGTTTGGGTTCCATTTGGAGCCAGTCCCACAAGGCGCCGAGCACTTGCTACAAACCCTGGACACTGCCAGCTTCTACTGAAGTCATTGTGCCACAGAGGCTTCACTCCCGGCACTGTCCGGCACATTCAGTGCATGTTCCTCAAGGCTGATAAGCACGCCCTGCTCCTCTGACATTTGCAGTCTCCTTCAAAGCTGATTCGCAACTTTAAGAACCAACTCCAAAACAGCAGATTGAGGTGGGGAGAGCAGGGGATGGCGTGGAATGGCAAAGCACTGCTGTGTGTTATGACTAGTATTGCATCATGCAGCTTAAGGAGATAACCAGCAATTTTTCAAAAATACAAAAAAAAAAACCCACTAAAAAATTAAAAAAAAAAAATAAAAATAAAATATTTTATTTCTTCTGAAATAAAAAAAAACCCTCAATAGAACATAAACATCTAGTCTCCAATATATTCGATTACCAGGCTAAACAGATTTACTTAAGATAACTGATAGGGTCCAATCCTGTCTGCTCTAACCCAGATTCTATCCCATTGAATTAATGGAACTACTTACATAAGTAAGGAGAACAGGGTTTTACCTGTTTTCACTCCCATTTCTCTCACACAGTTTTCCCCATTGCCAAGGAAGTTATCTATACCTACAGCTGATGCCTTTTCTGTTCTCTAAAGATGAATCACTATGTACACATTCCTACAGATGGCAAAAAATTCCAAGGAAAACTAGGAGAAAAGAAAAAGAAAGTTAGGAAAAATTAGAGGAAAGAATACAGGAGAGATTTATTTTTATTTTTTTAAAGAGAGAAGTGTAGAAGAAAATTAGAGATTTCTAACAGAACAAAATTTTAATTGCTCTTGCACAGGCAAAGAAAAGAGTGTTCTATTTTGGTGGGAGGAGGAGGGAAGGTAGATTTGAGAACTGTAGTGTTTTATAGGGCTACAGTTTAGAAAGTAATTAAAGCAGACATAAAAATAAATTAGGACACAATCCAAAGAGGAACAGAGAAACAAAAAATACCCCCTCTCACTAAAATATCCATCTT
>VXBW01002489.1:305773-329224 GCA_013400375.1 Thinocorus orbignyianus
AAAAAAAAAATGTAGTTATCAGAATTTTTACCCAAGGAGTAAGGAAACACACAAATTCACCCAAGGACCTAGCCTGTCTGTAGTGATGTACTGACTTACAAAACTTACCATCACTTCAACATGGTACCAGAATTTCATGCCTTAATAATTAAACTAGTGCTCTCCATAATCAGCCCACTGAAGGATGCACAACAACAGGAGATACACCCCAGCCTCAAGTGCTAGTGAGTGAACTCCACTGATCTCATACAGAGGCACCATAAAATCCTAACCATGAAATTGTGGAAGTAAACGGTGGCTCACCCCCAACTTCCACAAAGCCAGACTGCGTCCAGTTAGGGATCACTGCCACATGAATGTGCTAATCTCTTGCTCTTCAGATTCCTTCCAGTTTTTCTTTGGCTGTACATCATGCGTCTCTTAAAATCAGTGGAATTACCATACATTGAAAGGAGTATATTACAGAGATATCAATGTGTTTCGATACAAGGAAAGTTTTCTGGGACCTAAAAGGAATGTTCGTGTAGCCAGGAATGATTCTTAATCAAATTGTTACCTTTTTATTTTGTCTGCACAGGAACTAGTTTAAGCCTGAGAACAAAAGATAAATATATTGGTACATTTTTAATATCAAGATTTTCATTATAACTGAATTGCAAATAGCATGGATGCAAATTGACAAATTAGGTCTTCTTTTCCTACTGTGGGAGCAGAATGTGCCCTCCAATGCAATCACATCTCTCTGCAAGTCAGTGCCTGCTCTGCCTGTGTTAGGGCTACAGGCCCAGCAGTGTGTGGCACACAAATGCAGGCAAGGTAGGAAAGTCATTGTACATGATCTGAGAACTCAGTTCCATTGTATACCAGAATAATAATAGACAATAATGAGAGTTCTCGGCTCTGTTCTTTGGCTGCATAGGTCCAGCTGAGTCAGAAGAGACCACGTCTCGTTTTTCCAATGTGTGCTTTTGTTAGGTCAATAGAGAGACTGTTATAGAGTGGTAATGTGAGCTGGGTAATGTGTGCAGGTTCTGGGGCTTTATTGTGTCCCTGCTATGTTAATTAGTATTAGGAACATGATGGATTGGCAACACGTGTACTTTCTGAGCCTTAAACCAGCCCTGAGAGTTTAGCACTCCATTAGTTACACATCACAGGAACCCGGGGATGTTTACTCAAAAAAGTATCACTTACCAGAATGAAACATTCTAATTCATTCCTGATAGGGGCTGTGGGGAACACCCCATGTTCAGAGCCCGCAGGACTGCTCTCCAGCCCAGCCCTGGGTCACGCTGGGGGACTCACACCAAAAGCCCCTCCGAAGCAATTCTCAAGGGAGGAAGAAAGGGAGAAGCACCAGCCTGGACAAGCAAGGGGTTTCTCTTCACAGCTTCTCTGGTAGAGAAGACAGGAGCTGGTAGTTTGATGAGGGGTGGGTAGAACGCATCTCCCGGTGAAATTCCTCTGCAGAAGAGAAGGCAGAGGAACTGATCGGGCTTTTCCTGCTCCCAGACCTGACAACCCCCTCTCCCCAAGCACTGCTGTCATACCAACCAGCAAAGAAATTCTCCTCTCTGCAAACACAAGATGCAAATCAGCAGAGCAGGGGGCAAAATTCTGAAAGAGCTTCAGCCCTTCTCAAAAAGCCAAGGAGAAATGGTAGCAAGAGAGGCTGAATATAATTTTTCCGTAGTCAGATCCTTCCGTGAACAGAGTAACATGAAAAGCTCAGCTCTGCTCCCTGATGATGTCCCTCCTTTAATAAATTATTTGAAGTTTCATGCCTTCAGAGGCGTGGGAGAAGGCCACCCAACTCACATACTTCTACCAAGGAAACACTGCAAACTCTGGAAGACAACAGCAGCTCTATTTCCATTTTTCACGCAAGCTTCCTCTCGTTACTGGGCAATCTCACAACTCTCAGGAGTAGCTGTCTTTCTTGCACACACCTTTCTTCTCCACCCTAGTACCCTTCACCTCAAACCTGGCCTGTTAGGCTAAAGTTTGTCTTCCTTCTATTAGCCTTAAAAATTCCACCAGAGAAATCTGCAACCATGAAAATGTAATGTGAAAACAAATGCCATCTCCACCTTTCCAGAAAATCAATTCTTGCTGCGATCATCTTCAGAAACTACCAGTTCTGCAGCCGTCCTGATTTTGGCAGATATCCTGCAATGATTCTGTGTCCTGAATATATGGATGGGGTTCCCATTCAGCATTCCAGTTACAGTCACTAGCAATTAATAATTAGCAGAGCAGGCCCAGGCAGAGCCATGGACCTGATGGTGACCTGATATTCTTCTTGTTTGGTTTTTGGCATATCTTACAGAAGCTAGAAACACAAATTACTTGTACAGCCAAGAGTGCTAGCAGCAGTAGTTGATGTAACTACAATGAGTTGAGTTGGTCTTGTGTGTTGAAGCATATGTGTTGCAAATCCCAAAAATATGAACTCAAATGGATGGTTACAATCAGAAAAGAAGCCTCAAAACCACTTCCATATTGTCACTGAATTATTTTTGGATCATACTTTTTATTCTGAGTTATGTAAGTGTACTCTGGCTGAGACAATTTGGATTATATATGCATAACCATGTATTGGATTTGTTTTCATGTCTTCCTGGTCCTATCACCTAATCTATGGACAAAACGGTTTTCTCCCAAGTTCAACTTACTGCCTCAGGTGAGCACATTAAGTTCTCCATCACCATGAGGAGCAGGCTAGGTTTTGGTGGTCCTGCCATACTGGCAGTAAAAAATAAATGCCATATTGACTTGAAAGCTAAAGACAGGTATTCTATATCTTCCTGGGAGCAAAAACATATTAATTGAACTGTGTTTTGACTGCAATCATACTTTAAGGAGTGATGTAATTTTATTATTTCAGTGAATGAAAGCAGTGTTCAGTGCTGCTGTTCACAACTATAAAGCTAAGAGGCAATCTGGGGTAATTAAAAAGACAACAACTTCTAAACGGGTACCTTTCTGGTCTGTATCAGACCTACAATGTACAGGATGCCACCATAGCACGTCTACCTTTCAGCTGTCAAACCATGTCAGCATCTGAACAGCCATAAAAAAGACACCCAGGGCAAGCCAGATGTGTCTGTATGAATGACCAATTGGTTATTGTTACAGAGAAGCCAGATCAGCATGTGGCAAGGCACTTTAGTACTGCAGATTACTTTGCCACCTCTTGGTACATCAGGCCGGAATGATCAAAATCAGGAGTACGATGATAATTTCTTAAAGTCTGCTCTCAAGCAAAACTGTTTTTGTACAGTTGGGCAAGTGATCCTTCAGCTCTGTAACATTAGGAGTATAAGCTTACTAACTTGAATTTTGTATTCTGCCTTGTACTCTGCAGCCCTAAAACCTGACAGCAGTCTCTGAGCAGTGCCAAAATACAAGCAGACAAGTCCAATCATAATCCTTTGCAGGATGCTGTGCTCTGCAGTCATTTCCTGCTTCTCACATGTAAAGGTAACAGACGCAGCTAAAGAGGCTGAAATGGTCTTTATGGCTTGGCACATCTCTAATAAAAAAACAACCTTGATCGTACGAAGAAAGGGACAGTTCTGGGATATAAATACTGCAGAAATTGGGAACTTCTGTGGCAGGCAGAACATCTGTTTATTACATTTTCCAGTGTTTTATTTTCAGTTGCCCATGACAAAGAATCAGAACTTTTACCAGCACAAACCATGCTCAGTCATAAACACAACACTATCCTTTTAAGGCATCTTGAACGTTATAAAGCAACAGCTTTATTGTAGGGAACTGACAGAGAGTCAGAAATCAGGGCACAGGGAAGATAGTTCAAGAACAGGACACCTTTTATGAAGAAAGTATATTGCGTATTTTAAGTGTATTTTGCCTACAGGTGAGGGGATTTATTTCGTGCGAACATAAATACTTTAAGCAGCATGAAGGAAAATTTGAAGAAAAGCTTCTTGTGGTAAAACAATCTGCAAGAAAGTCCTCCACAAAATCCCTACAACAATATTAACGTACTGACACTCATGTCGAGGAATGAGTTTTGGTAACATAAACTTCACTCTGTGTTGTACGTTAGCGCAATATCAATACTGAACGAGAAAGAGGATGTGTTCCAAAAAATGTTATTGTTAATGGGAAAATCAGAAAACACCGCACTCAGCAGTGAAGTCCATAAGGAAATTCACTTGAGGCCACATCCAAGGTATTACTGCCTTTGGTTTAGTCTTCGTTTTATGTGCACCACTGAAGAGTGTTACGTGGTGAACTCACTTCACTGTAATGCAATGCTGTTTTATTAAATACACCTTTGGTGGGTCTCTGGGTCAGCCCAAGACCGCAGAGTAAGGCAAATATAAAGCAAAGCAGTCATTCAGTAAAATGAAGATCCTACTCAAGCTCAAAACAAACCAGAGCAAGGTAGCTCTACACAGAAAGAGCACTGGTTTCACCTACTTAGAGAACTGGATATGAGATTAAAAAACTGATCTACAACCATTTGCGTGACTTATTGTTCCTCAAATGCTTCCATGCTGGAGGCAGTCAACCAGCTTCTCTACAGAAACTCTACCCCAAAACACTAGTGTCCTGAGCATCTACACAAAAAGAGGTTCATCAAGGCCCTAGAATAAGGCAGAAAAGCCACAGCAGACCACTGTGAGTGTCCTCAACTGCCTATGTCCTAAAGATAAAGCACATGAGCCAGAGCGGATTAGGCCAGAAATATTAGACATTAATGCCACCTCTCTTGACACTAATCATTTGTCAAAATGCTTAACTTTAATTACTTTAATGGGGGAGAAATATCCCTATGCATATTCTTCCTATAATTACAGAAAGGGTACTGAACTCGCTGAATCTTGTCCTTCTAGTATCTAGAGTTACAATAGGAAGCAGAGGAGTGGTGGCGAGGTGAATTTCTTTTGCTTTTAGAATAGAGGGCTTAGCTGAAGAGACATGTACAAGAAATGCTCCCACAGCTCCCAGCCTCTGGGCTGGGAGATCTCTACACTTGCTCGAGACACAGAGACAGTTAAAAGTACAACGTATAATGAAGTGCCACAGATTTTCTTTACATCCTGCTTCACCAGATGCTATCATTTATGAGAAGATGAAAAAGGTCAAAGATTGTTCAGGCTGACTCCTAGCTGTTCCTGTCCTGACAGCTTTAACCCCATCCCTGTAACTGTTTGTCTTCCACTCAGAATTTCTCTGCCCCCTCCTGACTACCAGTACTGACACTTGTGACATCCCCTGGATATGTCAAAGCTTGCATTCTAACATGTTAGGGAACGTGACAGCATTTGTTCCTGTGCACCCAAGACATTTGACATGGTATTAAAACCCAAACACACCTGGCATCAAAAGTCCACAACCAAGAGCAGCAGTGACCAAACTGGATTTCCACAACTTGTATTAATATACATATTTCTAAACATAAAGGCCAATTTAGACATGGGGGGTGACTTACTGGTTAATATTAATCTATTCAGCTCCGCTATTACAAATAGAAAACAGGGAGGTAGGGTTTTTTAAGCAGTTTTATGTAGTAAACAAAACAGAAAAGACAGCTTTTTACAAGCTAGAAAACATCCCACCGGCAAACTAAACTCACACTACTTCTCCCTCGCTTCAAAACAAGACTTCAGCATGTCCCAGATAACAGTGCAGTTAGGGCATTTTTAAGGCACAGAGAACGAATTTCAAGCCTATCAACAGGGCTGCTCCAGAGGCAGGATATGGCATGGGGTTTTGGCATAAAGAGAAAGATATCCAAGGAAAATCTTAATTCCACTAGATATACTACACATTAACACAGACACTTTGTTTTGACTAAAAAATGTTTGTCATTTGAGAACGTGAAACAAAGAGCTGTTTTGGCACTAGCTCCACTCTCCAAGCAGACATACAGTTCATCCTCTGATAGAGTGCACTTAGAGTAGTTCAAGATAAAAAGTGTCAAAAGAAGGGCTTGATGCATCCAAGACAGAGGTAACCAGGAAAAAGGTTTGCCTCTTTACATTGAAAAGCAGCTAGTAATCCAGCACAAGAGGACCTCAGTTAAAAGGGCATACACATCATCCACATATATCACAAACTACTGACATAGCCAGATGTCTCTGGCCTCATCAGACACTAGTTAACTTTCCTCCATTGTCACCATTCTACTTGGTAGCGGTAAAAAAAATAATTTGGCAACACGTTGTACACACTGAGAAAAAGTTTATCAAATGATTAAGGAGAAAGACAGTATCAGGTGCCTTGAGACCCTGAGACACTTGCTGAACCAAAAGTTCATCACATGGCTTCCTCAAGTATTCTCCTTTTATTTCATTGACCACCCTTCCACAGTCAAAAACACCTTTGATATCCTCAACTTTTGAGAAAGAGTAGTTCAAAGCAAAGTTGTGCCTGTGTGTGTATTACATATGCATGCAAGGGATATGCATAAGCAAGTGGCCACTACTGCATCTTTTGTTTGTTTGTTTCTGAGTTTCCCCCACTAGATGGAGTTTGGTGACTTTGGTAGTTTCTGCTGCAGCTGTGTTCCAATGGCATTATTAATGGTTGTGTGTCTGTGTGCATGATAGTGATGTAAATAACCTGATTATATTTAGCTATGAGTTAATTTTGTGTGCTATCTACAGTTAAACGTAAATGACAAGAATGGTCTGATAATCTGAGGCAGCAATGTGTAGGCACTCGAGTGTCTGTTCAAAAGTTATTGTGGGATTTTGAGGTCACATATATGGAAAGGCTAGTAAACAGCAACTAACATGTTAATGAAAAAAAATATTACATTAGAAATAAGAAATACGCAGCTTGTCTCTTAAAAAACTTAAAACATAATATGGAGTGAAACCAAGAGACAGTATGACAATCTGAGTCTCTTGTTAAAGACCCCAAACATATCTCTGTCTCAGAGGAAAACCTGCCAGCAGGTGATCTGCTAGCTCCCACCAGCAGATAATACTGATTCAAATGCAGAATCCCCAAGGCTGCATGGTTTGGATCTGTCCTTTGATTTGCTTAATTTCTTCAATGAAAACTGAACCCAAGGATCAAACCCAAGATTTACTCCTGTCTCCATTCTTTTTTGCCAGTGGAAGCAGAGGATACAGGGGTCCCTTACTCTGGAAGAAGAATCCTATGCTCATTCAGCCGCACTCTCACCTTTGGCTTCCCTTCTCCCCCTCCCTCCCCTTCTCCCTCTCCTTCTCTTTCTTCTTCTCCTTCTCATTCTCCTTCTCTTTCTCCTTCCTCGTCATCTTCATCCCTGTTGTTTTTGACACTGGGCAAAATGAAGGTACTGTTGCAATACAAATCTTTAGATTCTTCACTAATGAAGAATTCCTTGTAGTGCTTGACATGTGCTAGTACATGATAACGTCTTTCTTGACCTTAACCTGTTGAAATGGCCTCCTTGGCAAACTTTTTAATAGTTCCAGCCACATTGTTACATTAGTTTATATAGGAATTTCAGTGGGGTTAAGCAAGAAGGGAGTCAAATGGAGTGCTACAAGAAAAAGTTTTAGCACAAGATATTAGCACACTGAAATGACAAAGTCTGCATCACAGTTGTACAAGGAACACATAAAACTGCCTGTGTTCCTCATCTAAAAGCCATCCATCCAGCTTCTTTTGGGCAAGGAGGGGCATGGGCTGACTGCAGATGCCTCCACGTGCTTGCGCAGGGAAGTAGCTTTCTCTACTGGGGTAACTTCTGGATAAAACACCAGGCACAGATATGAACTCCATACAGGAGTGACAGCAAAGTTGGGGTAAGGCCATATCTTGTCCACCAGGTTGCTATCCTCAGAGAATAGCAGAAGGTAAATCACTCCCAGCACAAACGATGGGGAAATTTCACCCCGTACTTGTGCTTCGTAATTTCCTTACAAATTTTGAAGAAAGTAGATAATGTAAAGGTCTTTCTGTGTTGCTACCTGAGAACTGCTTGGTTTATTTTATGCACTGCCAAAAACTTTGCCTCTCTTTTGACAGAGGACCTTGCTGTCACCACCCTTGCCTTCAACTATTGTAATGCATTTTATATCAGCCCACACAGCAACAAAACAGCTGCTGTCGGCAGCAACAAAACTGGGAGCAACATTTAGCAGCTCTGTGTTACAGAGTACTTTCTTTCAGGAGTTCACAGCACCAACCATTTTCAATCAGCAAAACCTGACACTGCCATCCTCGTTTATTGATTTTCAGAGTGTGTTGCAAGAGACATTTGTTTTCCTTGCCTGGTGAACACAGGACAGTGCTGTAGGTGCTGGTACCCAGGAGGAGAAGTGGGTTTTCTGCACACAGCCTGCACTGATGCTCCCTCAAGACTCTGCAAAGCAGCCGCCATCTCGCACACAGGAGGTTTTTTGTGCGCACCGTGCCCCCTTGTGTAGGTGCAGTGATTAAGTGGCAGTCCTTGCTGCCCTGCCAAGACAGCCCTGGGAGGAGTGAAGCTCGGTCGTGAGGAGCCACTGGTGCTGACCTCCTGGAAACGCTTGCCTCCACAGAGGCCTCCCTTGGCAAAACTGCGGGTCTAGTAACCAGAGTTTCAGAAATGCGCCTGGTTGGACTTTCCCACCAGGCAGTGGAAGATCAGCGCTGCCCATGAAAGAACAGCAGCTGCGGATCAGTGGGCTCCTGCAGTGCTATCGCCGGATTTGCTCTAGTGGCAAGGGAGCAGGAGTCCCGGGGACCCCCCGTCCTGCCGCTCTGCTCCTTCCTGCCCTGAGCCGGCCCGCAGAGCAGACCCCAAATCCACCCCTGCCCTGGTTTCTGGAGTTTCGCAGAATTCGGGAAAAACGGACCCATCCCGCTTCTTTATAACGTCACCCAGCCATAACGTCATCCGTCTATAACGTCATCGGTCTACGACGTCATTGAGCACGGCGGGGCCGGCGCTGGGAAGGGGGCTGACACTAGGTGGGGCCATCGGCCAGGAGAAAGGAGGCCAAGGGTNTGAGAGGACAAGGCCGTGCCTTTGATGTCCGGGTCAAGACAGCACTTAACTTTTAACGTGCCTTTGTGTAATACATGTTACAGTCTTCTGCGACTGGCTGTTTCTCCTCTAAGCTCGGCTCAGGGATGCATTCAAAGAGTTGCAATTCCAGGCGTTTGGAAGGGGAAAATATAACCCATTTCCCAGGGAGCTCTCGAATGTCTTGTACACACAGTTCACATTTTCGCCTGAACTTTTACTTTGCCAGTTCAAGGAGGAGGAGGGAGCCCTGGAATGATGGACTGGAGTTTCTCAGCATTAGTGACTTTCTTTGGGTTGCGGGTGGAACAAAAAAGCAATTGAAGTTCCTCAGGGAGTAATTTTAACTGGTTGCAGATGAATTAAAACCAGGTCACAGTAACTTGGTGTTGGCCTGTGCTTTCAGGACTTGGAAAGTATGTAAAAAAACTGGAGGAATGGTGCTGTGAAGGAGGTGAGGAGTCAGAGTACAGCTACTACGAGCAGGATGGTGGTGATTGTATTGCCTCTCAGCACACCCACAACCACAGTTATTTCTCCTATTGCCGGGACAGCAGAAAAAGTGAAAATCTGTTGAAACAGCAGCCAGCAGTGATGGCCAAATCAGGAAATATGTGAATGCCAGACAATATTTCAACAAGCAGGATGTTTGCTTGAGATTTTGGATGTTAAATATATACAGATCACCTGGGGAATTAGTCATAGTTTTCCATATCCATACATCACATAAGTCTGCTGAAACCTCAAGCGGTGAACTTTATGGGGGTGGGGAAGGAGGACTGTGTGCAGTGAAACCAGACCCTCTCACCTCCTGACTTCTGATGTAGATCACCCTGTTCCCTTTTCAAGGCAACAGCAGTGTGCACGTTAACTCCGATAGTGCTGCCTTGGACAAGCCACTGAGAGTCAGAAATTATCCCTTCCCCTGCTCTTTACTTGTTTCAAAGTTCTGCAAAGCAACCCCAAATCCAGCCCCATCCCCACTTGGTCATAAGGGTTGCCTTGGTGGATGCCTGCTCTGTGCTCACCCAGCGTAGGTGAGGATAGCAGAAGTAGGTATGTGTGGGTAAGAGGAATGAATCCCCTCCTCCCTCTGGACCCTCAGAAATAATACCACCTGAGTTTTGAAGTATTTAGGTTTTCCACAAATATTCAAAATATATTCACTTCTGCTCCTTACCACCCCTGGTCCTTCACGTTAAATTATTTGGCAGTGGAGTCAAAGGAATCAAATATATGTGGCCGAATGTTTGTCTTGTTTCTACCTCTGCAGATCCTCGGGAAGAATAAGATACAGAAGACTAAGCAAGGAAGAATATTTTTAACTTACACACTCCTAGTCATTGTGTGACAGTGGCTGACTCAGGATTATCCTGATCTTAGTTTTGCAGGAGAATTTTCCTGCTGAAGGCAGGCACTGTTTAGGTATTGAAAAGCTATAGCCTCTCTCTCTGGGAGAGGAAAAAAATAGAAAATGATTTCTTACACTAGGAATACAGGTAAATACTACGCTCTGCTCCCACATTTACAGAGCTCTTAAGTTATTTAAGAATTTTCAGATAATAACTATTAAATCATTGTAGCAGATATCTTTGTATCTTGGAGCAGGAAAAAGAGACACCTGAAATTTAAACTGACCTATGTGATCTGCCACAGGTTTGTGGGCAGAGCAAGGATGTAATCTTGCAAAGGTTGCTGCTCTCCATCCCTCACCTTAATCTCCTGCATGGCTTGCAATGACAAAAATAACAAACCACACTCTCAAAGATACTGTAAACGATTTCTTTCTGCTGCAGCTTCAGGAGAGTCTGTGTGCAGCAGATCTTAAAGTACGTCTCCTTCTGCAGGTGCCACACCTTTCTGTGCGTGTGATGCTCTGCATCCATCCTCTACAGGATCTGCTTCCTGGTGGTGCCCTGAGGGTTTGATCTGTGTTGGGGTTCATCCTCTATACATTCATGCCTGGTGTATGGCTGTGGCCATGGCTCTCAAGCACTGATATTATTGTGGAAGTGAACAGAATTAGTCTCTGGCAAGGGAACGCAACACTTAACCAAAATTCCTGTTGTACCAAGTGTGCAAAAGCCTGCAGGGAGCTGCTGAGTCACGCACCGAATCTGCCTGTGACAGAGCAGAGAGCTGCAGGGAGCACGTCAACGAAACACCATTTAGGCAGAAAAGACTTGTCTTTGTTATCTTCCAGTGGCAGAATAGTGCGAGAATGTTAAAATACTGTATTAAGTTAGTTGTTATAGGGAAGGGAGAAGAATGATTCTTCAGAGTTATATGTCCACTAAAATTGAAGTTTGGATAGTGTGCATTCAGAAATAATTTTATTTTCCAGTAATGACAATATGCAATATCACGTAAGAAATGAAATTGAAGAATTGATCTTATTCTTCAAACACAGGATAGCTTCAATATTAAAATTAACATATAAATTTAGCATCAATCTTATTTCCCCACTCGCGTCCGCTGAGTAAATGCACATAAAGAATGAATCACTGAAACAGTATACTGAGAGAATCAAAGTCATTTTTCAAAGTTGTCAGCGCAAATGTGAGGTGAGCCTGTTCACCAAGCATCCAACAAATGTTGTAGGGGTGGCCCTTCAGCCCCATAAGGAGGACAAGTCGGGGACTCCCAGGGGGAGCCACACAACCACTGGCAAAGGCAAGGCAGGGAGCAATTTGAGGCAGGACAGACTCGTTGCACGGTGCTCACCCCACACTCTGACTCTTCCCCTGTCTACAGGTACGTAAGTGGTTGGAGAAAGTGAGCATCGCATGAGGGGTCTGCACAGCACTCCTCTGGGTGAGAAATTATTCTTGTTATTGTTTACATCATTGTTTGCCTTACCCACCTTGTCACAGCTAGAGGTTAACGAAGCAGAGGTTAAGCAGCAGGCCTCTGGGGCAGCAGCCAGCCTCTGCAGAGTGCACTGCTCCTGTCCTTGGTAGGCCCACGCCGCTGCTGATCATGACAAGCAGAGCTGTGACAGGACAGAGACAGCTTCCCGTGCCATTGCCTGTTGGTTTTGTATGCACCCACAGACAGTTCACAGTGAAATCACCTGCCTGACGGGAGGAAAAGCAACCCCAGAGCACCCCAGAAGGGCACCGGGGCAGCTGCTTGGTGCAGAAGCTGTGCAAAGGGCAAAGGATAAAGCTCTCTTGCTCCAAGAAAGCCACATCTGCTCTAGTATCCGAAAAAAACCACAATAAAACCGAAATGANAAAGAAAAAAAAAAAAAAAAAAAAAAAAAAAAAAAAAAAAAAACATCAAAAAGCCACAAATCCAACAAAACAAAAACAAAAATAAAAGGACTCCTTCCTCGGTCTGTGGGCTTCAGCGGTGACTTCGCCAGGCTGAAGCCATCTTTCCTGATGTCTGACTTCGGCAGTATGTTCCGCTGGGAGTGTCTGAGCACCAACGCCTCCAGTTTTACCACCCCTCGACTACACGGCTTCTCCATTCCACAGCGTGTAGTTGCTCCCACATGGAAACACCCTTTTTCACCACAAGATGGAGCTGGAAAACGCAGGGTTTGGGTCCGGGACCGGCGGCCCTTCCCCGGGACCCCGGAGCCGTGGGATGGGATGCCGCAGGGCAGCAGGAGCCCTGCAAGCTGAGGAAGCAGCCCTGCTGCTGCCAGCTGCCGTGACACAGCTGTCACCCACCACGAGAAGAGCATGGTCTGAGCCAGGATGGAGCCCACCAGCGATGGGGTGGCTACCAGGGGCCACGGATGGACGGGGACCCATGGCTCCCACAGGAGGGGCTCCCTGGCCCCACGATTGCCCACACCACAAGGGTTGGAGTGAGCAGGCATCTCCCACCAGCATGGCGAGGGTCTGAGGAACAGGTCCCAGCACTATGGGGTCAGAGAGGGGTCCTGCCAACAGGCCAAGGTGTGTTGCTATGTGGCAGCTAGAAGGTAAAAATTATATTTGTCCATAGTGCCAACCCAGAAAACACAACAGGGTGAATAAAGTGATTTCTCAAAGATGTCCTTGCAGCCAATCCATATTTGTAAAAAAAAAAAAATTCTTCTAGATAGCCAAAATATTGGGTGGTCAAACACAAAACTTTGTTCAACATCAAAACTTGCATTTTTGATTTGGAACACATTTAGATTTACTTGATTTAAAGGGGGAAAAAAGCAAGAGAGAGAGAAAATTGTTAATTGAATCAAAAGATATTTTGTAAAATCAGACAAGGATTATTTTAACTTGTTTACTTTTTCAGAAAACAGTTTATCAAAAGAGATCTAATTTCTTTTTTAATCATACTGCTGAATCAGCATTTTCCACCACAAGCATTTAGAGTGTTAATCATTTGCTCCAGTATAGCCAAGGGTCATTTTTCTTTGAAAACCGTGTCCCCATTCCAAGATGTTCTGTTCTCTGAAAACCCACAGGCCATAATGTGTAAGGTCACTATGGGCTGCTGAGGGCATCACTGCCTGGTCTTTCTGCTGAAGATGACTTGCCCTCTGTAGCAAACAAATAAACAACATTCATTGGATGTACAGGGATGGCTATACAAAGGTTTCTGTTGGAGGGAAATCTGTTTGGTGCATGAGCTCAAAACCAGAAATTCTGGACCTATCTGCTTTTACCTAGCCTTTGACATTTAATTTCTCCATCATATTGGAGCATCCCACTACCTCACCCCTTTCTGTTTGCAAGATCAAGCCTATTTTGCCTGTTTCTTTCTTCTCTGTAGTAGTTGGAAGATTAATTTGTTTACAAGTGTCATGTGAGTGCAGGCAAATCTGTCAGTACAAAACTGTTTCTCTGCATTTATGAAAATTCCAGATGTTTTCACATTTACACTTCCACGTGGGAAGCCATTTACTTTCTTTCTGCTCTCCCCCTGCCTTTATGTCTTTGCTCTACAACATTATTAACAAATTGCTTTTCTGAACAGGTTGGAAAATTAGACAAGAAAAAGTATATTTCTGTTCATTTATCCCCTAAGGAAAACAAAATAATTATTTATTTTATTCTCCCTTTTGTGCATGTTCAGTACCATTAGGAAATGCAAGATTCACTGGGTTCACAAACCTTACAAAATATGAAATTCCAAGTGAGAACACAGGCACTCATGTCAGCAATGACACCAGATAACACGCCTGACATATATTACATATTTAAAGCCCATGTGCTTTGCAGTCCAAGTTCAGAGCAGCCTCAATTGTTTTTGAGGTGTGAGACTAATCCATATACCTGACAGACCTGACAGCAGTTTCATCTGCATTCAGGGGTGTGTTTTGGAAAAGACAAATGTAAAGCAGATGCAGTCACTTGTGAACAGCTGAAAAAAACAGCACAAAAACCTCAACAAACTTCTAAGTGGACAATTACTTTAGCTGCATTCCTCATCAGAAGCAAATCCTAATATTAGTCTGACACACGTAAGATATGCAGTGTAATCAGTGCATGCAAACATGCAATAAATTGTTCAAACCATTTCTTTTCTAGATTTAGGGAAGTTGCCATTTGGCAAAACATTATCTTAAAGAAACGCCTGCTATTACATCCTACTTCCTTTTTACTACTTCTACAGTATAGGGAAAAAATGCTTCTGAAGCATCAGGAGAGCCTTTTCTTTTTTTTTTTTTTTTTTTTTTTTCCTTTTTTTTTTCTTTTCCTTCTAGTTGATATGACTGTAATAAGCTCTGCTTTACTCAGCTGAGCTCGAAAGTGTCTGCAGTACATACTCAAGAGACCTCAGCTTCCCTGATGAAAACATTTGCCTAATCTCAGCTGCAAGCAACAAGGCAGAGAAGTAGAACCTGGACTCAGAAAAAGAGGCTTCCCTTGACTGCAGTTGCTGGAGCTGGACATTTTAACCCTGGCTGAGGATTAATCAGCTCTCTACCTTCAGAAATGTTATTTGCCCAGTATAAATGACATAAACCAAGATCATCATCTTAGTTTATTTTTCTAGAGTCCTTAGCATGCTACATTAACCTGACAATGTTTAATCTTGTGTTCATTTCACAATACACTTCATGCAATTCACAGCTGTAATTGGTTTTACACTGACATTACACGTTTCAACCTAGCCATGGGAAAAGAATAACTCTTAATATTATTTCTCTGAAAAGTGTCCAAGCTCAAATGGCACAGAAGCAGCTCATGCTAGTTTCATGTGCATGTTTCTTTCCATCTTTCCTTTCACTACAAGGATGATCACACTGGCATAAGATTGTAAGGTCCTTGTTTTAGTTCATTTGCAATTGAACTACATTTGCTTGATTTCTTATGTCCTGAGGAGTTCTCTCTTATAAAACAGCATTCAAGTATTCTAGTTTAACATCCCCATTTTTCTGAGTTAAGTAACAAAGTAGACCTTGGGCTTCTATTTCCATCATGAGTCTTCCGGTGTCCCATAACTGGTAGCCGTAAAGTCTTCCTTTGCAACACACACTCAACACTAAAGCCAGAGTATTGCTATTTGGCATTATCCAGTGAAGTGCAAGAAATTAAATAAGTTATGTCTTTATTGCTATAGTACAATACCAAGCAAAGTCACTTTTTAATACGATTGCAAGGGTTTCATAGAGTACATGTCCCTCCTCTTAGGGCCCAGTAGTTCAGCTGCACTGCAAGTATCGCTTAGCCATCACGTGTTGAATGTCAGTCTAAGAAGATGTGTTGAGTATTCTTGAGTCTGAAGAATCAGACCTTTCATCATACTCATCTTCTGTGTAAATTGGTTGCTTAGACACAATGGGACAGCCATCATCAGGGATTGAGATCCTAGGATCTTCTGATGAGCGGGAAGGAAGGACAGGTGAGCTTCTGAAAACGCTGGCTGAGTTGCTAGAGAAAGGACTGACATACTGGGAGCGTAGCTGGTACTGCTGCTGCAGCGTCATGGTGTTCCACAGGGTGACGTCATTGGGCAGGAATGGGCTGGACTGGTTTCTTGCCAAAGTGTTCCTCAACATCAGCGGGTAGCGTGGTGGCTGAGGGAAAGGATGCTGCAAAGGTACAGCCAGAGGATTTGGCACGACATTACTGGAATCAGCAGAGAACCTCAGCGTGTCAGGAACCCTAAATGCTGAGCCCACAGACCACTTGGAAGAGGAAATAGGGTATGAACTCAGCGTGTGTTCAAAAATGTGCCCATTGGAAGGCAAAACAAGACCATCAGATTCTGCAGAAGTTCTCTCCCCACTGGCTACTGAAGACCGACTGGACAGAAGAACCTCTACAGCACCCACCAGATCACCACCACACCCCTTCAGGATCAACTCCAGCACAGCTGGCTTTTGGTTGGGGAAGATCTTTTTCAAGACTTCAAGTGGAGGTCTGTTGGCTTTCAAACTGAAAGGTAAAGAAACTGTCCCAGAAGGACCTTCTATCAGGAGGTGGTTCTGCTCTGGGTGGTACTTAGGGCTGTCTGGACGGCTCTCTGTGCTCCCACCATTTTTCTGAACTGCATAACCAACCTCATCCACTGAAACAATTTCAGGGCTTTCAGGGGTGAAGCAGCTTTTGGCTTTAGCCATGTCTGGGGAACTCCTTTGGTCTGTGTCTTTGTCACTGTACGTGTCGGCATTGTCTGCTCCACTGGCATCACCCAATCGCTCCTCATTCATGTCTGCAAAGAGAAGGCAGATAAGTTAATGAAAAACTGAGGCCAAAAGCTTTTACAGACATTTGAGGATAGTCTTCTCAAAGTGAACAGCGCAAGATCCTAGAGAGGAAAAAATGATTTTTCACAGAGATCCTGCTAAAATTAAGGTCTATTTGCAACATCTCAGAGAACAAAACTGCAGAAGAGTAATGTGACCTGGTGTAGGCATTTTATGCTGCCTCATGGATATCCGTCTCATTCTCCCATGTACAAGAAAAGAAGTAGTGGTCATTTTTCTGCTGCAGCAGAAACGCAGTATCAATCCTGCCTCGCTGGTCACAAGGCAGCAACGTACCACCCAAGTGCAAGCTTTCTCAGAGGAACTTTAGCACTTTCATGCCATAATTCCTTACTAGCACCATCACACTGACTGTGAGCTGAAGATATCCAGAAGATATCTTGAGAGACTAAAATTTCCTGTGCAAGTCCAACAACATTGGTAGAACCACACACTGAAGGTTAAAGAAATCTTCAAGTAAATCTGTGTACTCCAGGTCCGGCTCTGCAGAAACTGGTTCCTTCCCGAGCAAGAATCACAGGCTTTTCCTCCAAACCCTGGAGCACACATCATGCCTTGGCCCATTAGAGCACAGAATCTAGAAAAATCCGGTTCTGAGAAGACCTCTGGAAGGCATCTGGTCCAACCTCCTATTCAAAGCAAGAGTAACCTAAAATATAGAGCAACTTGCTCATGGCACTGCTTAGCTGAGTTTTAAATAATTACAAGGATGGAGACTCCACAACCTCTCTCAGCATTTGTTCCATTTACCTTGGGTTTTGTGTGCTAAACTAAGAAGGGCAAAAGTTGAGTATAGGGCTGAAAACAAGCCCTTTGACGACACTGTCTCCAGATGGACACTCAAAAAAGGAGATAATCCAAGTCTCTGGTCACTTTGATAACACCTGGCAAGATTCTGGAAACCTTTGAAATAAGACTGCTTGTCAGAAAGAAAAGATGAAGAAAGGTTGACAGCTTTCACAGTTTATGCACAAGGGAGACAACGTATGGGCTTGAAATTGTTCACAGTCATTTCCCAAGCATGCTGTTCTGCTGGCCTCCCTCATATAGCACAACAATGATCTCCCTGGGAAGCATCAATGTCTGAGGAAAAGCTCATTGTCCAACCTGTGGCCGACAAAGCCTGCTGTAACTGCACAGGCTGGCACTTTTGGACGTATGAATGTGAAAGACAACATGCAGGAACTAACACAACTATTTGCTTTGTTTCCCAAGTCCCTGCTCATCAGCTCAACTAGATGAAGGAGCTATAAGAAGCAGGCAAAGGCTCCTAAAATGTGCTGCTGACCACCCCTGCCCAGTCGAGATGGAATAAGTTAAAGGCACCTGAGCCTTGCTGCACACCACAGACAGTCCTGCCTCACTCTAACCCCAGCAACTTGCAGAGCATTTCCACATGGAGCAGGCTAAGCTTAGAGCTGAACAGATCAGCTTGAGACAAGCTCGACTGGCGCAACTTACCCACCCTGAGAAAAGAGTCAGGGTCTGAGCAAAGCTGGGCTGAACAAGAAGCCAGTACACTCACCAGAATGGAAGCTATAAATCAGCATAAGACCCTGGCAGAGCACAGCCTGACTGTCAGCAAGCCAAAGAGAGGTTCTCCTCATGAGGATGGCTGTACCAGGCAGAAGTGATGGGCCATCCTGCAGAGCTGTGGGATGCTTCTAGCTTGGGCTGCAGGCGGTGAGCATGGGAGTGGAGCTGAGCGATATGGACTCCCTTCTGAAGACCTCACTCTTATTTTTTAGCAGGATAAGGTGTTCCATGTACCCATTTTTATACTGGAGAAGCAATAACTCTTCGTGTAGATATATTACAGGGAAGACAATGTATGTATGCTCTTCTTTACACACTCAGTGCATCAGTCTTGCCTTAGCAGCCAAAGGGGAAGGCAGGAAATGTTTGCCGGTACCAAACTGGCAATGTGTGTCTTTTTGATGAGGTGGCAAAACCTCGGAATAGCTCATCTGTTATTAGAAAAAAACGTGAGGCTCGCTCTGCCTTTCCCTCCTAATCCCTTCACATGTTCATAATGATGCATTTATTAAAAACGACAGGATGTTGAGCATAATTCACGTCTGAGTGAATGGGCATTTTATACACCGAACATACACCGGGCAGTCTGAGGACAGCTAATTACCTCTGTCCCTGTTTTACTGGAGACAAAGAGAGGCATTTAAGAGAGACGATGGTCCTAATTTCCACATAAATAGATTGCACTGTGATACCAAATATTACCAAATGGACCACATGCAGGTAGAGCGTATTTCAGAACTACTGCGATTTTCCAGTCTATCTTTATAGGCTGGTAACAAGTACCACTGAGGAGCAAATATACATTAAGGGGGAAGAGAGGGCGAATAATAAGTCAGACTGTATCTTCCTAATACACTCCTCGAACCCTACAACTTATAATTTTCAAGATATTTCTAGCTCATTTAGTTGTCAGTACCCTTAAAGGTATCCTTACGAGGCTAGGCTGAAAATTTTCTTCAGATTCTGAAAACTCATGCCACTAAAGTTAGCATCTTTGTCACCAGCGGGCTGCACAGATCCCGACTGGCACAGGGTAGGCTCCTCGCACAGCACGGGTGGCAGCGGCGCATCTCACCGGGCTGCTGGGCTCACAGGGTCAGAGACCCGCACAGCGAGATTCCGGCAACTTCAATCAAATGCCGCTATTAGCACGGAGACGGTTATCCTTCCTTGGTTAAACACCCTGTTCGGATTCTACTTCCCGTCCTCCTGGCCCCCATCAGCCTTTGTAAAAGCGCCTGTCGGTGTGGGTGCCGGGCGGTGTCTCTCTGCGTGTCCCAACCCCCGGTGTTCGGTGTCACACGTCCCGGGTGCCCAGGGATCCGGGGGCTGCCGGCTTTACCGCGAGGGTTCCGGTGCTTCCCTGCCTGGCGGGTCGTGTTTCCATCGTGCTTTTTCTTCCTTAGAACACCACTTCCCCGCCGCGCTCACGGCGCGGGGAGGGTCGGGAGGAACGCGTCTTGCGGGGACTGTCCCCATCTCTTGGTGGGAATGGCCGAGATCGGGGTTTTCGTTCGTTTACCACGAACACAAAGCAGCAATCGTTAAATAAAACAAGATTTGGGAAGACCCATTATAAATGTCCTTATGTGGGCACCGAATTGTCGGAATATCGCATGCATATGTTAATCCCAAATATCTATATTGTCAGGTAGAAAAATATTAATTTTGTGTTCAGAATATACAACCCGCTGTTCCTAGTCAAAGGTACTTTTTGCACCACTCGTAAGCTTCACATGAGGATGTTCTAGGATTTAAGGAAGAAACCTCATCCTCAGACACTTTTTATGGCATTTTTTATTTGGATATTGTGTTTTGTTGTGCTTCCCCCTCCCCCTTCCCCCCCCCCTATTTTAAATTGCCTGCGTTGCAATATTCATTTTGCCAGCCCTGAGGAAACTGTGGAAATTGTTTTCTTACTGACATAAACGATGGGAACATTCATCAAATAATATGCATGCAGAGACAGATACATACCCAGATCTACAGAGATGCAGTGTAAATACAGATACACACGAAACAGTGCACTGGGAGAACCATGCACACATTCGCGGTAAAATCTACATTAACAAACAAAGCTGCTACAAATTTGGATCGAAGTATATCCGAATTTTTCCCTGCCTATTTATACGTTAAGGATCATGAGTCAAATAGGCCAAATAAAAGTAAAATGCGTGAAAGAGGGAAGCTGATCTCCTCAAGTTAATAACTCGTCTGGAAAACTTGGTCTAATACTTTGGAACCAAATTTGCTTCCTTGATATTCCCACTGCTGACTCTCTGTTAAAACAGCTTGCACTTTGATTGTTAGGACAGTTCTTTCTGCAACACAGTTTTTCTTGGATCCCCAAAACGTCTGCTGTTTTCTCTATTTCTATTATTAGAGTGGGAATGATATCAGAATTAGCATAAAGCCGCATAAAGCCCCACAAAGATACAGTTGTGTAGAACTTATGAGGTTTATTAGAGCGGAGTTTTTGGTTTGGAGTTTGTTTTTATTGGGTTTTGGTTCGGGAGTTTTGTGGTTTTGTTTGGGTTTTTTTGATGCTGTTATTGTTGGTATACTGGTTAGTTTGGTTTGGGGTTTGTTGGTGGGGTTTGTTTTGTCTGGTTGGTTTGCTGCTTGTTTGCTTTTTAAAAATCATTTTCACTCCAGACTTTCTTCCCTATCTTTAAAAGTCTAGGCTACTTTGCAGGAGACCAGCCACTGTTACCAACCTAACACAGAAACTCCTGTGTTGCATTAAGAATCTGCTCTGAAATGAACGGAAGGCTCAATATAACGTTATATTAACTGTTTACAAGCCTCGGTAACTAATAGTGAGACAGAGAAATGTGACACGGTCTCATGTGGGAGATGAAAATTCAAGAGCGTTGTGTCAGGAGGAGGAATTATTCTGGGTTACAACTGGGAGACACAACAGGGGTAGTTTCTCGGCACGTTATTTGGACGGAACAGAACTTTGCAAGTGTCCCACGGAAATTACTAGCTCTGGCAGGCATAACAATACGTGGATCTGATTTTACATCGGGAAATACCTCCTCCGTACTGAAAAAAAAAACAACCCAACTACTTCCCGGAGACTAATGTCGGGAAGGGGGTGTTAGCAGCGGAGTGGGCTGGAGGGCGGCAAATTATTACCTCCTGTGATCTGACGATGGTTTTGGTACAGGTAGGTGGGAAGAGAGGGATGAGAGGAGAAAGCCCTGCCGTTCAGAGCCGCAGGAAGTTTAGAAATAAACAGATTTTCTGGTTAAACCGAGCCTGGTGGCAGGTGACAGGCGGACCGCCCGACATCGTTTGCCGCTTTGCTGTCTCGCATTCCCATGTTCACAAAAAGCGGGGCGGGGCGGGGAGACGACACAGCGCGAAACAAAACCCAAACAAAACCTCTGTCACGACAGGAGACGGTGAGGGTGAGGTTTGTAAAACCGGGGCTGCTTCCCGGCACCCCCAGTCCCGGTCCCGGGGTCCCCGGCCAAGCCTCACCGCGGGCGGGGGCGGGGAACGGCGCGAAGCCGCGGGCCGTGATTTACGAAGATCTCCCCCGTTCTTCCCTCCCCAGCCTGTAAAGCTGCTAGCAGAAAGTGCTGACTGGCTGGCAAGGAAGAATTTCTCATCAATACAGTTTGATTGTATTTTGCAAACAAAATGCCTGTTGCTTGGTAACATTTCACTTGAGCCTGACCTTCCCTAAAAGTTATTGCTATCAGATTCGATTTACACTGTCCTCCCGTGATTACTGTAATCTTTTAAGCTGGGAAGTCCATACATCAGAGGGAAGAAAAGTTGGGCGTGCAAGTCAATACCGTTCCTATCTGCCAGATTTATATCCTGCTGGCGAAGTTTATTCTGGAAGGAGCCAAGGCGGCTTTCTTTTTTTCCTCCCCTCTTTTTTTCCCCCCCCAGTCCTCCCTTCCCCCAGCCTCACGGGGTCCCTACCCTGGCTAACTGCCGGGAGGCTGAGCCCAGACGGAAATTCGGACACTCAGAAGGACCTCAAAGCCCCAGCCCTTAGGGAAAGGCCCGTGGAACCGAGCGGAGACGCCGGGGACAGGGAGGGACAGCGATACCGAGGGCCGGTCAAGTGAGTCTCGGACCAGCGGCAACCTCGGCACACCGACGGACCCGGCAGGGCCGCCACCTCCAGGCAGGCGTTGTGTCTTCCCCAGAACGGGAGGAGCAAAGCCCCGGGCCGGGACCCCTACGGACGCCCCCGGGGACGGACCAGGTCCATATCCCTGCCCCGGAGAGAGACCGGCCGGTCCCACTCCCGCACACGGCCCTGCCAGGTCTCCAGCCGCCAGGTAGCGAGCTTTAAGGAGCCGAGACTTGCAGAAGCTCCCAAGGTTTTCCATTAACCGTTCGGGATACAGGGTAAAATTTCGCCGGAGTCGCCGCTTGCCAGCGCAGCGAGCTGCCAGCGGTCGGCCGCGCATCCCCATCGGGGATGCTCTCTGCTCCCTCTCAGGCACGTCGCGGGGAAGGGCACGGCGGCACCGGAGCGTTAGCTTTTGCGTCCAGAAATGTGTGTTCCCGGCAGGCCGCCCCCGCAAGTTGCCTCTTGCGGGAGGCGTTTCCCGGGTCAGCATCCTCGACCTGCCGAAAGGCGCCCCGCGGGCGGCCCGGCGGGACACGCCGGCGGAGCACCCCGCAGACCCCCCGGCCCTTCTTTCTCCGCAGACAGCCTCCGGCTCCCGGCGCCGCTCTTGACCCGAAGCTCCCCGTGGAGGTTTTGTCCCAGACGAGGTCCCGCAGCGGACCGAGAGCGCGGGAAGAAGTTGCAGGCGGCTCAGGGGGAGGGAGCGACAGAGGGACGTGCGGGTCCGACCCATGCGGGATGCAGCCGCTTCCCCGACGGCCTGGGCGGAACGGGCCCTGCAGCGGCACCGGTACGACNNCGCCAGCGGTACGACGCGGAGCCGGTTGGAAGAGGTGCTGCCCCGTTTTAAGAGCGCTAAAAAGCACCCACTGGGCTTTCCCTCCGTCCCATTCCCACAGCGGCCGTCGGGAGGAAAGGGAAACCCTGTCCCTCCATCCCCCAGCACACACCCGTCGGTGTGCCAGCCCGGGCTCTGCCCTCCCTTCTCGCCCTTCTCCTCCCCAGGGGGAGCATCCCCCCGGCACATCCCCCCGGCTCGGCCTCACCTGTTTTGGGGAGCGGCCCCGGGAGGGCGGGTGTCGGCTCGGCGGCCCATCGCAGGGCGGCGGCGGCCAGCTCGGCGGGGGCCCGAGGCGGAGCGGCGCAGGGAGGCGGCCC
>VXBW01002489.1:337543-372402 GCA_013400375.1 Thinocorus orbignyianus
TTTTTTTTTTTTTTTTTTTTATCACAGAGTTCCAAACTGATCACAGTTTTGATGGTCAGGCAATTTAAGCTATATATGCTGCCTCTGAATGTGCACAGTGGCACGTAATGAAAGCCATAAACCTGCACTGCTTACTTGGAGAGGCTTCCACTGCAGTGAACGGGAGCCACCAAAGCCAAGCAAGGAGCACCAAGTAGGTGCAATGCTGATAATAAGAGCAAGATACTCGGATTGGGACTTGTAGCTATAAAAAGGCAGCAAAAAAGGAAATTAGCAATTCTGTTCCACTGTTTTAATCACACCGCAATAAAATGTAGAAGTTTTGAGTTCAAAGAAACAAAACCCATGTTCTTTTTGATTTAAGTCTATGAGTTTCATCTGTTTGAAGCTTGTGGCTGATCCTCCCACTGTTGTTACATAGCTCTTATCTGTGTAAGTAACAGCACCAGAATTGGGTCTGTGACAGCTTTTAAAGACCATTCCTTGATCTAATTACCTTTTATCCTTGGGAAAGCACCTGAATACTTTTGAGCTATATGAATCTGAATTTTTTTTTGCTAATATCACACAGGAAAAGAAGTGAGAAGGGATTCTAATC
This sequence comes from Thinocorus orbignyianus, assembly GCA_013400375.1. Classification (NCBI taxonomy): domain Eukaryota; kingdom Metazoa; phylum Chordata; class Aves; order Ciconiiformes; family Thinocoridae; genus Thinocorus; species Thinocorus orbignyianus. Next base: position 338,142 of record VXBW01002489.1, read on the forward strand.
ATAAACACATACCTTTACATTTTCTGACACTGGAAACCACATTGACTTTTAATGCGAGTGATCCCTGGAATTCAATGGACTGCAAAAAATAATACACTTTTCATGTGTATTAATGTGAGAAAGCAGAAGGATATTCATGCTTGAAAACTAAATATTTTCCCGAGTTTACATTTGAAAAACTATTAAACTATTGATAAGGAACAATTTTTAGAGATTTGAAGCTGAGAGGTACAATCCATTTTTTAAAACCCTTTCGCCTTCTTTTTCAGGGAAGAAGAAAATAAGCAGAGTATGCCAGTCTCACATGCTGCTAAGCCCATGCACTTTTTCCTGGTGTGCACACGTACGTGTGCGTGCACAGACACATGAAGGACGAAAGGGAGTGGAACCAGACTGCTGCTGGCAGCTCAAGGGCACTGGAGAATCACTGAAGTGTGCCCAGGTTTTTGGCGTGTGGGTGGACAGGAACTGCTCTTCACAGTACCTTCTCCCCTGTCTCCACAGCACTTTCCTTTTGCAAATACCACTGGAAATGGATGCTGTCTAAGCAAGCAGTGACTTCCACTTCAGGCTCCACAGATCCCACATGAACCATCTCAGAAAACAAACAGGCCTGGGAAACAGATGGCAGTCAAACCAAGAAGCAACCCACGCTACCTGAGTGAAGGGTGCTGCGAGAGAGAATGGCATCAGCACTCTACCCAGGCTACTACCTCAAGGACTGGCACTGGTCTTCTCGGTGCTGCTATGAGACACAGTGGGGTGACTGGTCATGGTCTGAAGATAAGATGGAAATATCAAGGGTCAAATTCAGTTTGACAACACTGCCCAGTTTCCACCCAAGTCGATGATTCTCTGGCCCCAGAGAGCTGACTCTACCACTCAGTGCCAGGAAACAGCCTGCCAAGCTACAGCAACTACCGTAATACACATGGCAACTGCCTGACAAAGAATTGGGTCAAAAACCCAATCCAAACCAGCCAACCAAAAAACCATAATAAATCAAACCCAACAGTTCCTGCTGCAAAACCAGGCACTCAGAATGGCAACTATCAGAATTATCTCAGTTGCAGGCTCAACAACTGAGAAGATACACACAAAAAAGAGAATGAGAGAAAACCACAATTTTCCTATTGCTGAGAGAGCATTAGAGTGGCATTAAGAGTGAGCTGGGGTCTGTCCTGACTTTGGTGTAGATCATCATAAGATGGGCAATACGAAATTCCGATGCAAACACATAAAGGCCAAGTTAAGTTATTTTATGCATCCTCCATTCAGCTGCCTCTTATCTTTACAGTGCTTAAACCTATGCTGCCAGGTGTTGAACTATTTAAGCACAGAGTTAACTAACAAAAGGTCAAAAATGAAATCTATTTCCACTGGATCTCTCATGCAATTCATTCTTCTGTGAATGCACCATTTGAAAAGATGGAGGACTACTTACACTAGGGCGAAGAAACCAGGATTAATGGCAGTCTGTTCTTCATAAACCCGCCATGCAAGGGCATCAGTCTCATATGCTGGTATTCTGCCCCGTAAAGATATAAGACACCAGCAGTCTGGAGCCTATGGCTTGATGGGTTCCTGCTAGAAGGCCACAGACAAGCTACAAAACCTTAAGAAAATTAAGAGACAAACTTTCATCAGCTAGGTTGTCAGGATTTCCTTTGAACACAAAGATCTGTATTTTGTAAAGCTGCAGTAACTCATGTTTCTGATGATGTTCACACTTGGTGAACCCCCAACATCTTTTAGTTCTTTTTCTTCTACTCTGTGTGAATTAACCTAAAAAACCACTGCTGTCTCCTTCCTCACCTCTCTCAGAATGAATACTGGGATTCAATGGTTCCTACTGACTAAGAATTCTTGCCAACATCTGCAAGTGCATAAATGTGCTAAGAACATTCTATATTGACCAACTTTCTCCTCCTGTCCCTCTGGCCTCATCACAGATCAGCACCGGGTGATGGTTTTCATGGGGACAAATTCTGGAAGCCCAGCTGAAACCAAGGATTTCTGCTCACCACAGCTGGTCACCTCAACATAGCATGGGTGCAGGGTTCTTAGATGCAGTGTTACGCACCACAGAGAGTAAGATGAGACATTAGTCCAACAGGAAGGTTGATGCAAGGGGCTGATGAAAACTCAGCTACGGATCTGCCTTAAGACGGAACTCCATGTATGAGAGACATCAGCTGGGATGTCTTTGTGATTTCTGCTTTGATCAGTATGTTGTGGACTGTTCTATGCTGACCATAATGTGGACCAGCTTATGAGAAAATGCTTTGCATGCTATTAACACAAGGGAACACAGTCCATTCTAGGAACAGATGTTCATGGGCATCTTCCCTCTAACAAGAAGTTTCAAAAGCAATGAGCAAAGCTGCTTTTTCATGCAAAAGTAAAAACAAGCCTAAGGATCTGGAATCAAAAACACGTCCCATCTGCGTCTCTTGACGTAGGTATACTATTTCACAGGACAACCCTTTCCCCCTTCTCAAACACCTACCCTTCTCACTAACACTTAAAGCAATTAGGATTATCTTCAATGCTCACAGTAGGGCACATTCATTGTGTACTTTCAAATAGCATTAATTCTTGGCATTAGGAACTTGAGATAAAAGGTAAAGATCTGAATGGAGATCTTTATTCAGCATGCTTTACCACGGATTATCTCATTCTTTTCCAGCTCATGCTTGTACTTTTAGCAACTAAGAAGACAGGGCTGTAACTGATGTAATTAGAAACCAGGAGCTGAAGAAAATATCCTCCTGATGATTCCCTCACCCCTGGTTTTAAATTCTCTTACAACAGTATGTGAAACAATCAAATAAAGCTTCCACTTCTCAGCCACCACCAGCTACACAGGGAGGATGTGAAGACGACATGCAGGAAGCACCGCATTTTTTTTCTGAGACTTCAGAACCTGCCCTGAAACTACACCAATCCATTACTAAGCAAATGCCCCACATGCTCGTAGACACGATCTGGAGCAGAGCGGTACTGATGGTCCAACACTCTCTGCTATCACCAGTGTGGCTAACCTGATGTCACTAGGCCACTGCTGAAGGCTAGGAAACGCAGAGGGTAAACCATATCAGAAAAAAATCCTGAGGATCAGGTGTGCTGAGGTGAGTAGCCTTGCTGAAAGGCAACGTGCAGATTTCAGCTGGTAAAACCTTGCTTTTGGTTTGGCAGAAATGAATGGTTACCTCTTCTGCAAGATATTCACCAGAAATGCTATCTCTCCCTGAGCCAGGACTCAGCAAGGTATAAATCAGTACAACTCCACAGAAAGCTCCCCAGTTTATATTCTACCGCCAGAAAACCTGATGGCTAGTTCTCTCAATAGAGACACATGACTGTAATGGCTTCGTGCAGACATTTTGTGTTTTGGAAGACATAAAGTAAAACATTCTGCAGGAACAGGAATAGAATTATCTCCACATACAGCAGACATTTCCCACTGCTGGGTAACAAGGTAAAACACGCCCTTCTGCAGAGGTTTTTTGCATCATCTCTTAAGTGCAAACATTCTGTACAATTACACAAGAAGCATGATGACCTCAATATCACAAAAGAGCTGAGCTGAGGTCACACATTTTAGGTATTGTTATTATCTGTCATAAATATATATGTAATTTATACAGTGTTACCTGGCAGTAACACTACAAAGAAAAGGCATCATAAAATACCAGAGCATCTCCCTTTTCCTTCCCTACCATTCTCCAGACACTTAACTTAAACCCAGTGCTGCCCCACACTTGCACAGCAACACAGGGAATTACACCAGAGAACCAGTTCTGCTGCTGAACATGCAGCCCTTTTGGTTTTATATTGATAGTACTTGAAAGACACACATGCCTCTCCCTTCAGGCTACCAGCAGATGTACTTTTGCAAAACCCTTCTTCCCTCAGACATCCATAACCTACCACGGCAGGGCAAACCCAGTGGTTTGTGCTCTAAACCACAGGCCAACAAAGAGACAATGATTCTGAACAAAACCCCCAAAATAACCAACAAGCCATTTCAAGATTAGAGAGCAGCCACGGAAACATATGAGGAGGCATCAATTTCCCAGAAAGGCATATGAAAAAGTGGCTGTGAGGGATGGGGGTATTTGGAGATCTGCCACCAGCTGAGGAGCAGCAAGGAATCTCAGAGGAATGAAGCAATTTGCTTCATCACGTAACAAGGCTGTGACAAAGCCGGGACCTTTCATCTCTTCATTCCTGGAGGTCAGGCACTACTTCTCTATTCCGCACACAACACTGGAGACTGATTCTCCGTCAAAAAGAGATGTCTCCTGGTGTGTTGTACTCAGAAGACTGGCAAAAGACAGAGGCAGCTCTAAGGAAAACAGTGAACTTCAAAACCACTTTTGGGACTGTTTCCTTATTCCCTTAGTAATTAAAAACTGTTCTAACAACAAGATTAAAACACACACATATCAATAGTTTCTCAAGAGAAATACTTAACTACCTCATCAGCTTCTGGTGCACATGCCTAAACCTTTATTCTGGGCATTTTATTCTGCCAGGACTGGTTCTGCACAAAATTGCTGTGCTATGGGACCAGAAAGCTTGGACCCCCAAGTTCTCCCATTGCTAAGCGCAGCAGCAAGGCAGGGATCTCAGCACCTCACATGCTCCTCCTGTGCAGCGACCTCTGAAGTCAAATCCAGAAAATTAACGCGTTTTTTGAAGAAAGTGACTTCCCCCCCCTCCCCATGTAAAAGAAAACAAAGCATTCCACAGACCTAGGTCAGAAGAGGCCATAAAACCATGTGAACTGCAGCCTCCAGCAGGAAGGCAAAACCAGCAACAAGCCACCCAGAACTCCAAATCTAGGGACAGGAATCACGGAATCATAGACTGGTTTGGATTGGGAGAGACTTTTAAAGGTCATCTAGTCCAACCCCACTGCAATGAGCAGAGACATGTTAAACTGGATCAGGTTGCTCAGAGCCCTGTCCAACCTGACCTTGAATGTTTCCAGGGATGGGCAACCTGTTCCAGCGCTTTACCACTTCCATTGTAAAAAATTTCTTCCTTATACCTGGCTTGAATCTACCCTCTTAGTTTAAAGCCATTACCCCTTGTCCTGTCACAACAGGCTCTGCTAAAAGTTTGTCCTTATCCTTCCTACAAGTCTCCTTTAAGCGCTGAAAGGCCACAACAGGATATTCCTGGAGGCTCTTCTCCAGGATCACCACCCATGTGAGTCTGTTGAGGAAAGAAGGCAGGTGCCCAGCTGAATCCTCTGCTTGTCCTGCTATGAGTCTTCAGAAGCATGTGGTTTTAGCAAGAACCACCACTGGCTTGGACTTTTCCCAAAGCAGAAGTTTTTATCAGAACAATTTCTAGCCAGCTCTAACGAAGAGAACACAGTACCATCTTTCCACATCCTATAGTTCCCCTCAGGCATAATTTGGGGACCGCGGGCTAATTTTATGGATACTGCTTATTGTCCACCTCCTTGGTGGTCTGCATCTTCTCCTACATTGACAACACAGGTTTTTCCATACATCCCTAACACTACAGGTTAAGATCAAACACTAGGAAGAAGTTCTTCACAATGAGGGTGGTGAGACAATGACATAGGTTGCCTAGAGAGGTGGTGGAGGCCCCCATCTGTGGAGACGTTCAAGGTCAGGCTTGATGAGGCTCTGAGCAATCTGATCTAAAGATATCCCTGCTTACTGCAGGAGGTTTGGACCTTCCAACCCAACATACTCTATGATTCTACTCAGTGCCACATGGAGGTGTATGAAATGGACAACTCCAGCTGCTGTTAACTAGTGGCAATGTTATCACTGCTCCTGCGTGGCAGCACGAGAGACTGAACGGACAAAACGCTGCCTTCTGCCTCTCTGTGGGATGACTGCTGACACTGCACACTGCAGATGGACAGATACTGGGGCTGCTCCCCATCCTGAGGAAAGACCTCACATGCTACATCTACCTTCTAGTGCAACACAGGGAAGAGCTAGTTACTCCCAACTCCCTGTATGCTTCTGAGCATCACTACAACACAGTTGCCTTTGTTTTGCTGGGTATATACGTATTTTAAACCTGTCTAAACAAGTTCCTTGTGAATAAACACCTCCAGAAGCACCAATCGTCCTGCCTAGAAAATACATTGCCATTTGCAATAGCTCTGGCAAGAAAATGTTTTTTGAAAAGCAATGGTAACTTTAAAGGAAAAAGTGCATTCAAGGTTCAGGATAATGCTATCAAGCAGCAAAATATGTGGAGAGACATAAAAAAGGTACAAGATTCCTCCTTTGTGTACCTATACTAAAGGAAGGGAATAGGATTCTAAGAGCTTTAATAATCCCGTACAACTTTCTGGTGTTCAGTACAGAAATCCAAACATAACACTATTCTGGCTGAATGTCTCTCCATTCTTGGGTCAGAAAGGTTGTTAACCTTCAATAACCTTTTTAACCTTCAGGAAAAGGAGTCTGTGTGACACCAGGACTAGCCATATAAATGTAAATGCTAATTCTGGTCACCCCTCTTTACGTTTTTATTGTTGTCAATGTCACTTTCAATCTATAAAACAGGGATAAAATCCATGCCCACTGACATCAGTCATAATGCTCAAAGAGTAACCATATAGTTAGTAATGATGGTCTCAACTCTTTAAGGTTTAATGAAAGTCTTAATTTTAGAAAATACTGGCTCAGTGCAGAAGTGCCATATTATACAGCTTAAAAGATTTTTTTGGACATGATTTGTAAGCTTTTGGAAATCAAGAGGTTACCAAAGGATCAGAGAAAATGCTAAGTCTAATGAAAGCAATCTGTTATGGCAGATACAATAGATCTTTCACTTGCCAAGAATAGATTTTTTTATGCTCTTATCATGCAAGCTTCTTTGCTGGGAAGGAAGAAAACAGGGACCTGCAACTCATACCACACTAGTGAAAGCAGTAGGAGGTTTGTCACAGATTTCAGCATGGGCAAGGTCTGTGCTCACCAATGACTGTGCTCAAAATTGAGTAAAAGGGAAGAAAGAAGCAGCCCTGTCATTTAGAGCTTACAATTAAAGTGAATTTGCAGTTTAAAAAGCCCAGAAGGCTTTAAAGTAACTTAGTATTACCATGGCATTACCACTTTTAATAATAACTTTAATTTGGAAGCAAGTCAAGCAGATTTGTAGTAAAATGGTTCAACAAGTATTCATGAAATACACAGCACAAGACGGGTATATGCACGAACAGAGTAAAAATGTTGCTATTTATTTTGAAGTGAGATTGATGCTCACCAAAATTTAGTAGCCTCACTACAATAAGTCACAATACTTGAGAAAATAGGGACAAAAACAGAACACGAAACACTTTTGAGGTAGTCAAATAAATTAAATGAAGCTTCACACAACATTAGGCTTAAGACAGACCCGCTGCGTTATATTTATTTTTATTTCCACAAACACAACAACAGTACTAAACACAGCCCGTGAAACGCTCGTGTGGCACAGAGGCTGGTCCTGCTCCAAAGTGAAGCGCCAGCCTCCAACTGACCATGTGCCATCAGCTGGAGGGCATGGGCTGTGCCTAAGGATGCTGCTGGTGCTGCCAGTGGCATCTCTCCAGGCCTAGGGGGTCCCACTGATTTCCTACAGACAGGGCACTGCAAATCTTGTGGGACGGTCTTCAGGATCCTGACAGCAGCAGCCCTGCTAGGAATGGCCAGACTCCCCTGAGAATATAGCTAATGGTCCACAAGCTGTGTGTCAACAGGGTCTGAAAACCTTGGTCGTTTTGTTTTCCTATAAGGGTACAAGGTTGTTTCAGTGCTCTTGGGTCACCTTTCCTTACTAAGGTTACTGGAACACTGAGCATACCTGACTAATTCTCAATGTGGACTTCCCTTGCCTTTGTTTGCCATGGGCTGAAGTCAGAAGGAGAACCTTAAATCATTTCTGAGTGGCAGAAAAGTTCTTAAATAAATAAATCAGAATTTTATTATTGTCACCTGTTGTAGATAAAACTTCAGGACAGGTTCCTTGGATTTAACTGGCCAGTTCAACACTAGTGGCTGTGTCAAAAACTGCCTCCCTTCAAAAGGACCACTCCAATGCTATTGTCTCAGTTCATTTCTACAGCACTGAATGTGACTCTGGTCAACACAAAACTGATTCAAAGCTCTAAGGGCAAGGCAGGGAGAAGAGAGGGGAAGCACAAAGAGGAGTTTATCCTCTGCTACACCACACAGCCCTGCTGCCACTCACTGCAGACACAGGGCAGTGAAGTGACGAGAGGCAGGGGCTGCAGGACCTTGCACCACACAGAATAAGTAAGTACCTGGTGCTGTTCAGGGCCAAGGGAGGCTTTTTCCCTCCCCTGGAGGATGGGGTGGGCAGGCATCTCTGACTCCCTTCACACACACAGCAAGAAAAGCAGATGAAGTGATCTAAGCTGGACAGTTAAGAGTCAGAGGTACAGAGGTCAGTTCCACGGCTCAGGAGGGGTAATTACTTTCAAACTGGGGGCCAACCCACATTCCTCACTCCTTTCTAACTACAGTTTAGGCAGCTACAGCTTCATTAGGGTTAGTCCCTGCAAAAGTACCCATGTAACAGCCATACATCAGACTCCTCCCAACAAGCCAGTGTCGTTTCACGCCAATGCAGACTCTGTTTGCACAAACCCATGGGTAGCATTTACCCCTTGTAAAAATTACAGGCTCATCCACAAAACTGAAGTCCCTGGAAACACATGTGACATAGGGAAGAGCAGACGCAAGGTCTGTTTGACACAGCTGGTAGGGATAGCTTTATAAACTAGAAGTTCATATTTACCCAAAGGGAGGGGACAGCAAAAACTGAGATAAGTCATGTTCTGATTTATGGAATATTTTGGAGGCTTTAAACTGCATTTAGGGGTACACAGCTGGCTCAAACCTGTTTCAGACTGGAACTTACCAAAATGTGTTTTATGTAGCCAAATGCCGATATAAAAATCCACTAAAGAAATCTAGTGTAAACAGTTGTTTCAGGGTGGGAAAGTAAAACACTCCTTGCAGTGTCTGCAACTGCTCTGAGACAGAACTTGAAAGGGAAAATGATTTATAAATGAACAGGAGAGAGAGCTCATTGATTTTTCTTTTTCTTTCATGTCTAGAAAGGAAACAAAACTAGTGACAAACTGGACTAAAACCACTCTTTCACTTTCAGCTAAGACATGATTAGTGCCATGCTTGGGGTAAATAAACATGCTTCCCACAGCATATGGGGTCTGATTCAGACCTTGTGCAAACCTTCTACTTGTTAAGATTAACTGATTTAACAGATATGCTGAGATAAACATCAGGCACAGAGCTTTACAACCGGCATTGTAAAATTACAAAAGAGCAAGAAATAAATGCAACGATGTTAAATGCCAATCCTAAAGAAGAAACAAAACCACATTTTTTTTTTTCTGTTTCTAAATGACACAGAGGGAGCACTACACGGTTTAACTTGGCTCCCACTCTCTCTTGATAATGTATTAAAATGAGTCTCAGAAAATGAAGTGTTCAATTCTGAGTATACTTCAAAACCAATCTCCAGATCTTTTCAGATTTTTAAGACAAGCGTATTTCAAAAATAAATACTTCCCCCCCCTCCAATCCCTTTCAAACGTTTTCCAAGCGAGCTGTAATACATCCATCTGTGCTAAGATGCTTTCAGCTTTTCTCCTATCTTCTCCAACCCAGAGGTGCCAAGAGCAGGGTAGAGCCTTTCGTAGCAGAGGTGGGGTACACTGCAGAGAAACGCTGCCCTGCCAGCAGGAGCTATGCCAGCCCATAGCAGAAACTACCAACCCACTTCAAGTCTTCTCCTTAAAACACTGACAGAGCCAAAAGGTTAATGAAAATGCTGACACCTTCCTAATCACAAAGGGGAGGGCAGAGTCTTCCTCGTATTCTGTCTATTCATAATGAGCACGAATATGCATTCGTGTATGATCTTATTCACGTGTGGAAGCAGTGAGGGGAAGCAAATACATTTATAGCCTAGAAAACATGCTTTGCACCAGTGCAACACAAGGTTGGTATTTATCCATTTTTCAAGTGAAAAAACACTGTCTAAATACCTCTTTAAGTGTTCTCAGTACAGCAAACTAAGAAAACGTTACCTACAAGCAGAAAGCAGCTATAACATTTCCATGTCTGACCCACTTCAACAGGTTTGGAAGAAAGGAAATATAATTTATTATAGCCTATTTAGCTCTGCAACAATTGCTCTTCAAAACCCGAAGGAGAACAATGTAATTGAATGTACATGCCTTCTTCCCTGCAGAAACCTCAAACACCCTCAGGCAAGAGCTAATACAGATGTAGTACAAGGCATTAAAAGAGGGTTGGATGCTGTAGCTAGCAATTATCCTGGTATTTAACCAAATCTATCGCTCATCAGGAAAGCGTTTAGTGTAGTAGTCGGAGCGAGACAGGCTGACACAGAGCACAGCTACTTAACTGTCCCCTCCAGCGATTACACTTTCTCAACCTGAAAGTCATGTCAAATTAAACAACTACACATTGACTTTTCACTTCTGCAAACATTAAGGTATGATTGACAACTCCTGGATGCTATAAGACAGTCATTATAATCAGCCAGCATACTGTTAGCTTATTTCTGGTGGTTTCCCCACTCCCACCCCCCCATTCTGAGCAATTTCCTCCTGGACTATTTTTACAGTGCTCTATAGATACGTTTGCTTTGACTCTGCACGGTCACCATAACAAAATGCCACCCCCTGCACAAGACCTTGTTATGTGTGTGGGAAAGCAACATAAAATTAAGGGATTTAACTTGGCATTGCCACACCAGATCTCTCTTTTTTTTTTTTTTCCCCTTAGTCTTGGCCAGCACTTGCCCATCCAACTCAAACTTGGGGATGCCTGGGCAGCAACAACTCGATTCTAGCATTGTACTAAATACTGTTAATATGGTACCTTCCTGGAGTATTTTTCCCAATTCCTGCCCTGACTCCTGGAATTCTCTTTCAATCTAAGTATGGCACACAGTGCAAAAGGAAGGAGTTGCCTGCAAGAATGGGAAATTAAATTACAACCTCTACAGGAGCGTTCTGAGTACATATTTGTAAAGACCTCAAGCTTCCTAAGGCTGTTACAGCACCCCCATGTCAAGGCACCACTTAGTATATATATCTTAAGAGTGCAGCTTAGTAAAGTTACTAGAAACCAAGCAGGTACATAAAGCAGTCAAGGTTGTGAAGAAATACATCCCTTTGATTTTATATGCAACATTCTGGCGCCTAAAACCACTACATTATAAGTGACAGCTTTACTCTCCACCCCTCTAATTCAAGCCACAAGAGTAACATAAAAGATGTCCAAACTTTCCCCTCTCAAAATAAAAGGAGAGAGTAAAAAAAAATTAAAAAATTTCATAAATAATGCTTAATACTTCTACCCTCTCACCCCCACATCATCCCAAAGAAATCTCACTGGATCCTTCAAAGACTCTGTTAAAGAAGCAAGCAAGATTAATACTGTGTCATTAAGATAATTACGAATACAAGCAAGTCTAGAATGCTACTGGTATGCCTGGAAGCCTCTGTATTTACGTGATGAGTGGATCTGAAGCTTCACCTTCCTACTGCCTGAAGCAGACTGAAAGGCAAACTTTACAGTGTTAGGTTTTTTTAAAAAACATAATAAATCAACTAAATAAAATCAGTAACAATAAACACATTGTGGAAACTGTTCTGAGCTAGAAAAGTATGGTTTTACTGCAGGACTAGCACTCAAAGCAAAAACAACTACAGCAGCTGAAAACAACTGAGGAGGACAAATGAAGAATAGTTCTCTCTCCTCTCTGGTAGTACCAACTGCAGTCCCACTCCTTTTTCCACTTCTGAACTATATTTCATACCCGACTATGGGTCCCAGAAATCTAAAATTAAATATAACAGTATTAATTATCCATTATCTCCCTCTGGCTGAAAAGCCAGGCAATAATAGAATGAAAAGACTACGGTGAAGAGTCTAGGACACGCCAGCTCTGTTTCAAACACAGAGGACAAAGCAGTCACAGCACTAAAGACAGGGAAATATAACGTAATTTCCAGGTTTTGCAACAGGGCACTGAAAAAACAACATCACAGGAAGCACTTAAAAACTTTGCTGTCTATCTCCAACATTTTCTTTCACTTCTTTTAAATCAGTTAACTGATACCAAAGTATCTAAATTTCACTAAAGCAAGTTACTGTCCTTGTCTGTAGTCCAACTAACACAACATGCTTTCTACCTCATGTGGGATTACTGTTTAACTCTAGGGATATTTCACAGACTGCCACATCCCCAAGACAGCAGATTTATCTCCAAAGACTCACCCTCAGTTTACACAGACAAAAAATGCCTTGGTTATATTTTGCAATGACTTCCTACTTAAGTAATTGGACAAAGGTACCTACTATTTCATCTTATTCTCAATGACTTCCTGTCCACACCACAGCTGAAGGGACTAAAACAAGCAGGGAGAACATCTGTTGTTCCACCACACAGTCAGCTGCACTGGCAACTTTTGTAGTTTCTGTATTTTACGGTTTCTGGGTAAATGTCCTCCAAATCTTCTGTTCAAAGTTGCATCCCCCAAGTTCTGAGAGACATTCACACACACAAAACCCCAAAAAGACGCCACCCAAAGCAAAACCCAGCAATGGGCCCTAGCTCTGTTTCAGTGGTTGCCAGCTAGATGCATCACCTCTACATCTCAGATGAAACCTCCTCCAGACGAGCAGCTCTGCCTCGCCAGAGCTCGGCTGCCCACGGGGTGCACCCACACACAGCCCTGTTATCCCGAGGGCAGCACACTGGCTCACTTTGCAGGTCTCCCAGCTTTGCTACTGAGAAATTCAATGTTGGCATCTGCTACAGGAACCCTACAAAAAAACTACCAAAAATCCCTTCAGAAAATTCCCACTCTCTATTTCTAGCCACGGAACGGTGATATTCAAAGAACTGTATTTTCAACAGTATTTTTTTAAAATAAAAGGCTACTTTGCTGAAAAGTGAGCACTAAAATACCACACTTAAACAAAATACTGATATGCTTTTAAGAAATAGCATAAGACAGGATCCCACCCGAGGAATCTGTATTTGACCATACAGAGTGTTTGTATACAGAATGTGTGCATAGCATGTGTGTATCCATATATCCATGTATATATATCTCTCTATCGATATAGGCACCCACACACAAGTACAGGTATGTGTAGATTATATATATTATATATATAAAGCTAACTTTCAGTCCTCAGAAAACAAAAGCTATCCCCATATAACAGCCAAATTCCTACATAACTCAATTTCGACATCTCATCTGGTGTGAACTGCACTCATTCCTAGTGTAAACCCCAGCGCGCTCTGCAATGATATACTGTAATGTCACATCGCAATCTGGATTTACTATAAAGGGCTGCTGACGAGTTTCAGAGCAGTAAACATTGCTGCGAGGTGTATTTCACACTGAGCTGGTTTTTATGAAGAACACTTCACCGCCCAGCCACGGCACCCAGATGATGAATGGTGAAAGATGCATGACAAGCTTCATCATTGTTTGTAAATCTTAACTGTTCCTGCTCACTAACTCTGCAGGCAATTTTCAAAGACAGCGGCCGACAGAAGGACAGCACAGCTTTCCTGAAGGTTATTCAACTTGTACTTGGCCTAAGCTATGCCTGTGAGGAGCCCTGGAAATAAACTCATCGGTTACACTGAAGCATAGAATTAAAAACATTTGACAGGCAGGCACACTAATGTTTGGTAAATTAAGAAAGCCCATTAACTAGCCTTGGTATCTGCCCCCCACCCTGCCGCGCATGGTTACATACATCATACGCAGGCAACACACCCTGGTATTATTTACACATGCAATATAAATATGCATATTTATAAAACGGGCAGAATGAATGATGGGCTGTCTGCTCACACAACACAGTTCCACTGTATCTTGTGCAGTTACACGCCATCCTCCAGCTCCTTTGCCCAGTGCCTGTAGGAAAGCCACTTCTCCTATGTCAGAAGTTTACCCTTGCAACAGGGTGTAATGCACAGAGTAAGGAAACTACTCACAGCATGCAAGAATGCCTGTGGGGAGAGGTGCTGCCCTTCTTTGTTTCCCTGAGACCACTCTGGCATGGCAGCAGTGCCAGGGGCTGCAACAACCTCCTGCAAAGAGTCACAACTCAGTTCATCACCTCCCTGCTCAAGGCAAAGCCAGTGTACTCTGCTTTACCTCACAGAGCCTTAAGAAACCCAGCCTTCTCATTTCTCTTTTCCCTTCTTTAGAGATCAGTAGCAGAGTCTTCTTTTGCTAGAGTTTCTCTCAGTATGCAACAGGTTGCTAATGGGAATGTCTTTAAAAGCAGAAGAGGCTGCAGAAGCATTAGCTCCACCGGAGATTCACCTGAACTGCAAAGCTGGCATGACCTATGAGATGCTCTACACAGACTCTCACACACAGAATATACTGAATATGCAGAGTTCTCTCTTAACCAGTCAAGCTACAAGGATGCAACTGCACATTAAAGCAAAGCAAAGAGGGGAGCAGTATCAATGTTGTTACAAATCATGCCTGGGAAAGCACACTGTTATCACCACTGTGCTGACAACATGTCTTCATTTGCTTTATCACTTCATGATAAAGTTTGTTTTACTGTTTCTATCAATTTCTGTTTGCAGCAGGAAAAGTTCTGTATCTAGAGGTAATAAAATCAGTGTGTAAAACCAACACAGGGTGTTAAAAGGAAGCAGCTCAACTGATGGTGTGGATTTCTTCACTGAAGTGCCCAACATCCTTTGAAGTGTGAGGAAAAATCCACATCGCCTCACCAGCCAAAGTAACACAAAGAGCAGCTCAAATAAGCATAAAGTAAGTCCAGGGTCACAGAGGGTATAAACCACTGGTCTCTGACATGTGGCCCTAAAGTGCTCCTAACTGTAAGAGGGACTGAGAAGAAAAAAGGTAAAGCAAAAGAAGGAAGTTGTCCAGGGAAAACAATCAAGCACAGCCATTACTTTTCCCAGGACAGCATGCCAGCAGGGACTTCCAGAGAGACAGTGATGCCTGATGTGGGACCCAGCGCCACCACTTGTGCTCTGCAGTGTGCCATCCAGGTGGCATCACTCGCTGTGGCCCCTGCTCTCTGCTGCATCCTCAGCCAGAGTGAGCAAGAGTGAAGGGTGTGCATCAAAACCCATCACTTACAGACATGGGTTGATGGGACACCAGGAACTTCTTTTCATAGAAAAAAAAAAGAAAAGTAGAGATGTTGGCTGTCAGCTGAAAATGTATTGTCTTGGATCTGTACCTGCCATGGCACACTGCATTGCTGATTTGATTGTTCTCAAAATAGAAGGAGCTTCCTTAAGTCCCTGTTTTACCAAACTGATGCCTGCAAGCCTGAAACACAGGCCTGAGCTTTAAAAATGCTGCACCCGTCAATCCACACAAAATATCACAATGTGGATACATTCATGCCATGATATTCCACTGCTCAACAGCCATCCAGGCTGACCCTCTGGTCTGAAATGGTTTTGCTGGTATGGGGTGCCACCATCATCTCCCAAAGCTTCAGGCTGTCCCTCTCTCTCTTGCCAGGGCACCGACAAATGGAAATTTTTTTTGAAAACAAACAGTTTTCATGACAGTTTACCATTCCTCCTAGAGGATGCTAAAGCCTCACTCCAAAAACATCTCAATTCCTACACAAACAGGCTTGGCAGAAAACCAGTAAAAATACAGCTTTCTCAGCTCCTGCAGCAGGACCTGCAGCTTCCCCCAGAGCAAACAGCAAGGGTTCATCAGCTGCCCTGGCATGAACCAGCACAACTCATGAATCAGACATGGAATTCTGCAATTGTCCAATGAC
This sequence comes from Thinocorus orbignyianus, assembly GCA_013400375.1. NCBI lineage: Eukaryota > Metazoa > Chordata > Aves > Ciconiiformes > Thinocoridae > Thinocorus > Thinocorus orbignyianus. The sequence goes on from VXBW01002489.1 coordinate 354,032, forward strand.
AAGTTGCTTTGCTGCACCTATTATTTTATTTCTGTGGGTTTCTGAGTGAGTGTAACATAAAGGTTGCATTTGGAGAAGAAACTATGCAAACAGGCCTTTTAATCAGGAGTAAACTGAAGCAAAATGGGATGTAAACAAATGTTTACATTAATTTCTTTTCAGGAATTCCCTTCTCTATCAATCAGACCTTATAAAGTTATTTTAATATTAGTCAAATGGTCAGCAATCCAACCTCATTTAGAATACAAGAGCAATAATTTTAAAAAAGGCTTCAAGGCACAGAAAAATGAGTTAGTTACCAGAGCTTATATTGAATATGCCTCACATTCTGAAATGTATTTCAGTAGCTGCTGTTACAGCTAATGAAACTATGAAGTCTGAATTAGAATGTCACATATCAGGGTTAGCAACTTGCTTGGAGATTAAAAAAATCTCCAAACCCAACAACTGTCTAGTTGGCAAAGCCCAAAATTTAACTTTTTACTAAAAATGAAAATAGCATGTTAAAAGGGCGCCTGCCTAAAAAGATCTGCAAAATGTTACAGTGCACATGCACAACCAGCAGTGGAAACCAAGGCCTGGAAAAACACCTTTTAAAATCTGCTCATCATCCTAAGGGAAGCCACACACAGGACAGCCACTGAGGACTGTAAGTACCAGCAATGAGAATGGACAAAAAAAAGATAGAACAGTTATGCAAGATCAAGTGACTGACTTGAAATGACTGTCCAGTATCTCCAAATTTAGGTGATTATCCCTTCCTTTCCTCTTTTGGCTTATTTCAAAATTTACTCATGAAAAGTATTAGGTAAGATGGACGGCAGAAAATACCACCTGGAGTTTCAGCAAACACAGCTTGCTCCTTCATCACTAAGGATGGCACGCCCCTGAACAAAGGTCACTTTTTAAGCAGAAGATGCACAGACAGACAGACAGACACACAAACAAAACAAGTGAGCTAAATATTGCTGAACTGTATCAGTTCTAGTACCAAAGTTGTATGCTCCTCACATATTCTGCTGCTGAAACCCCTCCAAACTCAAGATGCATTTCTGCTGGCGGTCTACTGACAAGGGGTGTAGAAAAGGAGTAGAAGTGGCACCTCTTAGGCCTGACAACTCCCAGACCCCAAAGGTCTGCAACAGCAACTCTTCACCTTACACTCATGGAGAAAATTTGGGCTATTCTCTGCGGCTGTACCCCACTTCCCTAAGGTGCTCTACTAGCATAGCCCTGGCCAGTGCCTCTTGTCAGCTGGCTGCAAATGAAGAGCAGATAGAGGCTTTTTTTCCACTCCTTGGGTAATTTCTTAGCCATACCAAACCAGCCTGTGTTGCTGCAGTGCCACCTGTGTAGCCTGAATGCTTGCAGAAAGCAGTTTAGGTTTGAGAACATGGTCTCAAAGACCTTTTTGCATACCAGGACTCGACCTCTCTGATCCTACAGCCAGGTGCTACCCATGATCCTGGAGAGCTACTTTTATCTCATATGGCATTTCAAGGGCACAGGTCCATGCAAAAATATTATATATAGGGAATCTTAGAAAAGGCGCCTAACTTTGGTGCACAGTAAACTGGTCTGCAAGAAACATTCAACCTCTGGTGTGTGTTTCCATCGCGCAGAGCATTCCTGGCATTCCAGCAATGCTTTTACCAAAATGATACTTTTTGTCTTAAGCTGGGAGACTGTTTCCAACATGTCCTTGAATGTGAAGCCACTGGAAGGGGCTCTTTACAGCGCTACTCCAGTTTGAGCAGGCTTTTCCAATGGCTCAGTGCTGTTCTCCACACAGTACCCATACATCAGAGAGATTCAAGGGTGACATCCTGAAACAGTCTGTTGTGATTTCCACAAGTGCAAAATTTGGGATACTAATTACTTATCTTCTAGAGAGAACTGTGAGAATTTTGCGAGAACTGTTAAAGTGTTGAGAACTGTTCTGCTAATGAAAATCCGCTACCAGAAATGCTGTCTTTCATAAAATGGTGTTCTGCTGATTTGCATAAAACCGTTCACCTTTTCTGTATTAAAATGGACAAAATGGCAAGAAAATTATCAAAATTACCAGATCTTTTTATTTCTGTTTGGGAAGAATTTCAGGCTCCTGCTCCATGTTCAAGCTACAAACACAGCACTGCTCCAGTGCTTCATTACTTGTGTTTCCAACTATCCTCACATTTACAAAGAAATAGAAAAATTTAAACCCCTTCAGTGGCTAGAGCAACATTTTAAATGCAAATCACCTCCTTCACTATGGGCACAGAATAATTATTTCAACATTTCATGTAACAATGACAAAGAGTTTTTATTGCATGCCACCTTTAGGACAAGGTAAGTATTTTAAAATCAAAGGTGTCTGCAAATACAGAGATGTTTCTCCTTTGCATCTTTCTATTTGAATGTTAAATTTTCCTTCCACTGTCCCAAACCTGGAAAACACTCCCACACAGATAGGCAAATGCTAAGCTTTTTCTCAGTAGACACAGGATGCTGAGCGAGACATGCAGTCCTCACCCAAGCATGCGCTTTCCTGTTCTCTCAAACCAAGGTTTTGTGAAGGTACTTCACAGATCTAAGTGCAGGAGGGTCTGACTCAAATGCAGTGGAAGATGCAACCCAGTTCTGGGCAGTGCTCCAATCCTGAAAAAGCCCCATTGAAAAAAAAAAAAAAAAAGAAAAAAAAGTGCAGCTGTCCTGCAGAAATCAATGGGAATAAAGCACTTAGGATTTTTAGCTGAAATACCCTATTGTGACCCATCCCAACTCCTCCACTTCTTGCCCAAGGCTTGGCTTCTTCGAAATGAAAGACATTTTTTGAAGTATGCTTTGCATACACAAGGATTGATAACAACCTCTCATACATTCATACATCTTTTCTCTAATTGCTCTTGAAAAAGAAGAGGAAAAATCTTTTTAAACTACAGAGTACAAAATCCCTCTCCTACCTAGAAATAATTATATAAAACTCACAACGTGGTGATTTAAGAGAGTCCTCTGAAAAAATATTCTTTTGCCATTTGTCACTGGTTTATCTTCTTTTTCTCCCCATTTTTTCCAGTTTCAGCTGGAAGGGCAGCAGCTGTGCTTACTTGGAAGCAAAACCATTTTACTTAGAAACGCTTCAAATTGCAAGCAGGTTGACTGATGGTGTTTTGCCATTCAGAAAATGTCAGCCCATTACTACATGCAACACACTGTAACGTGGTATGGCCTCAAGTACAAATGTCAGAAGCTTCCTGAGAACTTCGCATCATTCATAAAAACAAAGAAAGTGTAAATCAGTGGTCTGCTAGCTCATCTCTCCTCCCTTTCAATACAACTGGTCTAAGCAGGCAGTTCACTTAGCAGAACAAAAGTAATGAAATAGTGTGACTGAAATACTGAGATAATGCATGAACTGGCAAATTTTCTATAAAGTTGATGTTACAACTGAGTTGTGGGTAACAGATTGCATGTGTTGTAAGACCATCTCAGATTTGCGCCTGGGAATTTAATAACCATTTTTGTTACAGGTATGTGTTTCAGATGTTTTGAGAATTTGGCTGCAGAAGGAGTTTTTTACTTTGACCTATTGCTCTTCTATAGGCACTGTTACCTTCCTCTAAAATTCCTGGATTAACAACACCTAAGTCTTCACTCACAGACCTTTAAAAAACTAGTCGCAGGCTTGCTGTAGGTGTTATGAGGTGAAGTTTTGCAGTCTGCATTATATAGTGGCTAAGAGTAGATTATCCTAACGTTCCCTTTTGGACTTAAAATCTTTGAACATGTATTCTTAGAAAGAAAACAAGTCTCTGAGCACGGTTACCATCTCAACCCCAGAAAAGGAAGGAGTAAAATATGATTTGTTTATTTAAAACATGCACTAGAGTTATCTTTAGCAAGTGGTATCCGAAAGCCCTGCAGCAACATGTCCCCAGGCTTCAGACAAAGCAGTCAGGCATTGCACAGAAAGCTCAGCCCAACAAGCAACGGAAAATTATGTAAGAATGTGCCTTTTATACGACACAGCACTTGCAGCATGGGCAGTCAGCACTCTGGAGGAATGGGCCACGCTCTTTAATACACAGGATCCACCACTCACAGCCTACTGGCTGCCTCAGCACTCACACAGGTGACGATAAAGATGAAAAAACCTCAAACTCTCTGAGGACTGTGAAAAGCACCAGAAGAAAAACATCATGGGAGTGTAAATCATCAACTAGAGAATATTCTGTTGTCTGTAGCTGTAAAAAGTACAAGTAGTCATCTCCTCCAAGAACATGCATAACAAAAAAGAAGATGCTTCTAAGAAGCCCATTGAATGGGTATGGTCCTGCTTCCATGTTCCAAGTTTCTGGGCACCAAGAATATTGGTGCCTCTTTCACACACTAGCTCCCTGCTATGGAAAAACACTTCTTCAGAGTCTGGAAAATGCTGTTTGATCTCAGTAAATTACATCTCACTGCTTGTCGGTTTCTGATTGATGGTGTAACTTAGGGAACAATATCTGTGTGTGGAATACTGTCTGGAGAAGCAGTCAGGGATTATTGAAAATACAGTATTTATGCAGTTTAAAAATCAGTGGCACATTACACACAACTTTTTTCTAGAGTGATGAAAAATTACTGAAGTGCATTTGGGAAAAAAGGGTATAAGGTCTTTTGTCTATTTGTAAGAACACTCAACTGGTAAGACTTCTTAGTGAGTTAGTAGTGATGGATGCAAGAAAAAGTGTCAACCGCAGCTAAGCATAAAGCCAACTGCTTCTCCAACCAATGAGCAGAAAGGAAGGCGTCACTGTTCAGTGGTGGTCACAGAAGAGGGAAGAAAATAAACCTAAAGAAGAGAGCAGGAAAATGAGCCAAGGACCACTAATTTCTCTAAGTCATTTAAAACTAGTGGAGAATAAGGAAGTCTACGGATTCATCATACCACGTGTTGTTTCTTCATCTATCTGATACGTCACAATTAGTTGGAAGTCTTTCAGAAAACAGCCACTTTGAAAGAGCAGCCACTTCCTCAGCATTAATCATTCTGGAGCTCAGTGCTGATTTACACCAGCCACAGGTATGACTTTATAAATATCTCACCTTCCAAAACTTCTTTTGAGTCCTTAATGTCCTGTTCTGACACAACAATCATATTTTTCACCACAACACAAATGCAACAAACACCGGGACACCATCCACAGAAAGACCATGACTAAGAACAATTATAGAACCTACACAACATACAAACTTCCATCAGATATGAAGAGGAGATTACAAGATTAATCTCAATGTAAAAATGCATCAGAGAAGCAAATGAGGATGGATGCTGTTGCCAGTGGTGTGACTTGGTACAAAAATAATAAAAAACACAAAAAAAATTGGCAGATGTAAAGTAAAGAAATACCCCCTAAAGACAATGCAAAATTAAACTGCCAAATTCATTAATTGCTACAGAGAAACAGAAAGTGTGAAAAGTTTAAGGAGCTCTTCTGCTTCTCAGAAGAGGCAAGAAACACCAAATACAAAACAAAAAATTTACCCGCAATAGATTTAAATGAAGTAACAGAGTGTGGTGCGTTTGAAAGCAGACAAGGAAGCAGGTCTGCAAAGAGCTTCACAATGTGGTTGGGATGGAAGAATAGTTCCCACATGTGGTTCAGAAAGAAGAGGACAGCAAAGGCTTGGTGGGAGTTTTGTGGGCAATATCATGGACTATATTTCTGAGAAGAAAAAACAGGAAAGACAATTCTGTGGCTAAGACACAGACAATTTTATTCCTGTGAGGGAGCCAGCTGGTGAGCAAGATGGTACCTCAAGTGACTCTTTGTACAACTTTGAGATAAGCACTGGAGCAGCAAGGCATGACCAACTACGCTCCTGACCCATGAGACTTCTAAAGTACAAGCTTGCACTACTGCACAGTAACAGCCCTACACTGCCACCCCTCTACAAGCCTTCCAGAAAACGTCCACCATAGAATGATACAGAATCACAGAATGTCTTGGGTTGGATGTGACCTTCAAGATCATCTAATGCCAACCCCACTGCAACACGCAGGGACACCTCCCACTCAACCACCTTGTAAAACACCTACTTTCTGATGCCTAGCTTCCTTCCAGCAGCAACTCACACCTCTTGGGCACCTGCCCTAAGGCAAGTCTGTCCCAGATGCTCTGGTGGGTGCACTTACCTCTTGCTTTCGACTCTGAGTAGGAGGGGATGTCCTCAGAGGTCACAATTTCACGGAGGCAGGTGGGAGCAGCAACCCCTTGTCCCAGGTCGGAGGCAGGTGGGTAGTAGGAACACATGCGGTACTGAGAGCTGACGGCGTGGTGGCTCTCCATGCTCTTCACCTGTCGGAGAGAGAGTCACAGAATAACATGGGGTCGGAAGGGACCTCTGGAGATTATCTAGTTCAACTCCTCTGCCAGAGCAGGTCCACCTAGAGCAGGTTGCACAGGAACGTGTCCAGGTGGGTTTTGAATGTTGCCAGAAACAGAGACACCACCACCTCTCTGGTGGCATCCTCTTCCAGTGCTCTGCCACCCAAGCACAAGAGCAGCCTCTGAAAGCTGAGTCCCGGCTTCAGCCTGCTGCCCCACAGGCACACAGCTTTGAAGGAGTTCATGGTGGGGTGGGTGGCAAGTAAAATCCTGACAGGCTGGCACTGTTTATTTGCTTTGGGTGGCTCCTGGCACACCCGCACCGCTCAGCTACAGGTGAGCTGGCATGGCATGCGATGTGACCCAGCAGCAGCACTGGCACCTCTATGGCTGGTTTATCTTATCCCAGGTGAAGCTGTGCCTGGCACCCTTCACAGCAACGAGACTCCTGGCAAGCCCTCGCTTATGGCATAGACANCCACACTTCCCCAGGGACTAACCCATCTCTGGTGGTAACTGCTCTGCCAGAAACCTAATGGGGTGGCTAAGGAGGACAGTCCTACTGACCCAACTTACTTGGGACACGCTTCCCAGTGTCTGAGTGACACATGCACACAAACACATCACTTTTCCTACAGCCTAGCAAGATGAAAAAACATTTTCCTGATTTACCCAGAGAAATGAAGTTGTGGACACACCACACTGGAAGCCTGTAGTAGAGCCACAGCTGGACACCAGGCAGTAGGTCCACTCTGTCAGCACGGTTTCCACCAGACAATTCCTTCTCCCTCCTGCAGCCTGCAGCAAAGTTGGCAGCACTCAGAAATCAAAGTTTATCCTACTCCAAGGCCTCAAAATCATCCAAACTGATCTCCTCAAAGAGACAGTAATGCCTTTTCAGATTCTTGTTTTACGGAAGAACTACCATCTACTATCATTTGTTCCAAAGCCCTACAATGTAATGTGGGCTACAGTGCTCCAAAAAATGCAGCCAAACACTTCACAAGATTAGGATTTTCAACAGGAAAGGTAAGACTACTTGGTCTCCCTAAGGCCGATAAGCAGTGAGTGGCTGAAGATGGAAAGCTTCTGGGCAGAGGAGTTTTGTACTAGGTATTAAAAGCACCAGTGCCAACACTAATGCAGATCCCCAGCTACACCATTAGACATTTGCACATGCACTGAGGGGTCAGCAGGACAGGCTTTTAGCCTATGAAAGTAAGAGTTCTAACTTAACAGGTAAGAACCATTTGCACTCTATACATGCAGAAAAAGGCCAACAGGCAACTCAGGTTTCATCCATGATAAATAGCAAATTGCTCTTAAAAAAACCAGGTGTGTCATCCCAAGGAATCCTGAACTCAAAAAAGACACTGATGTCTTCTCTGCTGTTCTGAAAGAGGGCAGTCTCTTCCTAGAAACAGACATCTGTGCTTTGCACGGACTCCTTCAACAAAACCCAGGCTGCCTGTGCTCTGAATTATGGATTTGCAATACAAACCGCCCAAAAGCTCAGTCCAAAGGCCTGTGTTGAATCTGCACATCTGCAAAACTCAGCAGCTCTAGAAGTACTGGGGAAAACAGAGTTGGCAAACTCCCCCCTGCCTGCTGTTCTGCACCCACCATCTCCCTTCCACTGATGGGGCAGCACTCGTGGTCCTCACACCTCCACCTCTGCCTTGTGCAACCGAGAAAAGGTCTTCTGCAGCAGACAGCATTACTTCAGCTATAACAAAATGGAGGGATCACGCCCTGGCACCAAGACGATCACGTGCATGCTTCCTCTCCCTGTAGAGTAGATGCAGTGACCTGACTCCTTTCAAACCCCTTTTTAGGGCTTTTCTCCATTTCTTAAAAAAACAACTCACCTAAAATCTCTAGATGCAATGAATTATTACTACTATTATTATTAGTGTGTGGTAGCTGGCTAGCAAGAGACATGTTTTATAATCTTATTAACCACATGAAGTCTATGAACCACAGTTCAACTGACAGCCAAAGCCTTAGCTCTGCAAAGAACATGATGTGTATTAACTGCTGAAGAAAATCTAAAAGCTTTTGGTTTTGTTTTATTAAACTGCTTAGAATACACACTGCAGTAAATTTGAACCATAAGGTTTCCTTTTTATAGTCCTTAGCAATACTATTTTACAGTAACAATAAAAAAACAACCAGTCATAAAAATTCTTGACCTTAGCGCTGCATTAAGATGGGGGGTTTGGGAGAACATCACCCCATGAGAAGGGGCATTTGCTCTGCATTAACTCCTGCAGCTCTGGAGAGCCCTTGCACATTTCTGGGTACCAGAAAGGGTGATTAAAAAAAATGCGGGAGGCCCTGGAATATTCAGATTATTTCTAATGCAGGGCAGTCTGGCCTTCCAAATGCTGCAGCCAGGTTTGGGATTCTTCCCTAGGTCCTGTCCTGGGGGAATGCTGGGGACATGCAGGGATCACAGGAGGAGATGCCCAGCGCTCCAGTGTCTCCTCCTGCCTCCCTCACCCCTTCCAGCTCTACAGTGTGGCCAAGACAAGCAAGGCCTGGGACAGTCCCAAAAGTCACTCTGGTTTGTAAGACTGCAGGTTATGTGCCGTAAGAACAAGATGTGTTTTAGGTGAGGAAGTGCTGTGGAAGGGAAGAGCACGCACCTGCTCTTTGCAGAGCTCCTGAGCTGAACACCTGAGCTGCTGACCTGCAGTGCATGCTCTTCCAGCTACACAACACTTATGCCCTGCCCCAGCTGCAGGATTCACCAAGTACCTCGCTAGCTTCAGGGGGAGACATGGATGAGTGGAGACCCACATTTGGCTTATTCAACATTTACAGGTTCCCCTAAATGGTGCAGCACAGTGCACACTCAGTAACTTTTTAAAGTACGTATTGCAAGCAACAGTGAGATGCTTATAAACCAAGAACAAATAAATATGGCCTGATTAAAAGACCATGCATACAGTGAAAATTCTTCCCCTGTTCTCTTGTAAAGCCAATACAGGCAATCAAGAGGCAGCTACAGCTCGTCCACAAATAGGTAAGCTGGAACCAGAATTTGTCTATCACTGAGGACAACAGTCAGTGCATCCCCTACAGCAGTGACCAACAGTGACAGAATATGCAGCGAAAGCCAGGGAAGCATCAAGAAAATGCTCTTGCATCAGTTCAGACCATTCCCGCAATAAAGCTTTCTCAATAGCTGGTGGAAGAGCAATGCAAAGCCCAGCTCCTCCTTCCAAGCTCCTGGTAGCATCTGCATAACCTCTCAACAGCTTCTTCATGAAGAAAGGACGATGAGAGGAGGTGGCCAAACAAGAGGCAGAAAAGAGGCAAGAGACCAACAAGTGGTGGGTCATTTCTCCTTCCAGCCTCAGAGACTAGAATCTGGTCCTGCCCTTCCCAGATGATTTATTCAGACAAAACATCACACAGGTAATTCTTTAATTTGCAGAAGTTGCCAGCTGCAATCTCATCACAGGCAATCCAGTGTTACTCTTAGCAGCATTTTCACATTTTGCAGTTGATCCTGACTGACTATGGGGATTATTCCTGAGAAAGACAAGTAGCAAGAGGTCACAGATGCTAATTTTGAGTGGTAAGGGCTTCAAAAAATTCAGAGTAACAGACAAGATCGAAGTACTATCTTTCAGCTCTGCCACTGGTGTGCCAGTGGCCAAATCACTTCACCCAGGCTTTCCATCCCTCTGTCTCACCTACAGCTGTCTTAAACAAAACCAATAACTATGAAAACACCAGAGAAACTCTTGACACAAAGTTTTAACAACCTCCACATTTTGCCTTGATCTTAAAAATAAAGCCAGCTTCGTGGGGCAGGAGGCTGCATAAACTTGTCATTTATGTGTCATCCTTTGCAAACAAGAGAATTCACAGCTCGGTTTTGGGCATGAGGCGAGAAGTCACCTGCCAGGCAGTGCACTGGAAACCCAAACATCAGGAATCTCTGCTTTTTCACTAGTGGGTTGTGTGACCATGGCTGAGTTATTTAACTCTTCCCTGCCTCAGTTTCCCTAGGTGTAAACCAGGACTGCTGCTACTCTCCCACCTTGCAGGGCTACTGCTCAGGAGCTGACCCCTCACAACTACTGCTGCACTCACTCTGCTCAAGGTGGCTTTGTTTCCTTCCTAAAACCAGCTAAGCATATTTTCCAGCATGAGGAAAAAACGAGTCTATGATACCCTGCCTTGACTTTGATTCTAGCACAGAAAATACAAGAGACATCTATATCTGTCCCTCCTTGATAGACAAACTTAATTAACCTTTGCTATTCTGTTCCAACCTATTCTTTTAGACAAAGGCAGTGACCCATAAACAATATGTTACCATCAGAATCTCAACTGCAGTGACACCTAGAGATATAGCCCTATCAGCAGTATCGGAAAATAAACCGCTTAGATTAGCTCCTCCAAGAAATATGGATTGCATTCATGTCACACATGAGCTGTCAGAAACATTAGGATACTTTTAGCATAAATCTGTAGTGTGAAGGGTATGTTATGAATACAGTATATAATACACTGCTTACACATAAAATTGGGATTGTGTCAGGTGACTTGCACAATGTGTATATATTTACACATAAACACACACACAGACACACAGACATTTTACACATTTTACACCTATTTCTGGACAGTTAGATGGCACATTTCTGTAAGAAGATCAGGCTTATTGGAGGAAAAACTATGCCAGAAACCAGAAACAGGTTGTGGAAGTTGAAAAGAGCAATTATTTTTACTATCGAGCAGCTATTCTTAAGAGTTCTAACTGCTAGCTGCCCTATCACAGTCACACTTTTCTGGATTGCGTAGAAGATAGATTTGTATGTTGGCCACTTTTTAAGAAATCCTTAAAAAACAATTTCCTATCTCAGCAATGTTAAAATTTTTCAGTTCAAAATGGTAAATGTAATTCCCATATTAGGAAATTCAGTTAAAATTTCTCACTCAGTTTGACTCTCACCAATAGTTATTTCAGGTTTTGCTCTAAGCTGGTTTAAGGAAAGAACAATAAAGTTGAGGTTTTGGAAGTGTAATACTAGTTTACCAAGCCGACAAAAAAAAAAAAAGAAAAAGAAGGGAGAAAACCACCTCAGAGCAGAAATTACATGAAATTCTGAAATCGGTATTTGTCAACAGCCTCCTGGCCAGCTTTAACCTTCCTCCGAAGCAGGATGCCTGGAGTTACCAGAGTAACAAAGGAAACTCAGCCAGTGGTCCCCAGATGCAGGGCACATTCTGCAGATTTTGAATGGTACAGCTGTAGGAACCAAAAAACTTCTAACGCTTTTTGGGGAGGATGCCGACTCACAGGGAGTGCTGTGGGTCGCATGCCGGCAGTTTCATTGCCAGCCTGTCAAGCAAACCTCATTAGATTCGGACATGTCCATCTAGGTTTTACTTTTGTTGTGGTAGAAGAGACTGCAGTAGAAGCGACAACATTTTCCAGTTGCTGTCCCTAAGTGGGTCACGGTGAGACCAGTTTCAGAATCACCAGCTTCCACTGTACAGCAACCCGACTTGAAGTACTAATGCTGCAGAATTCAGTTAACAGTTAATGGGACTGAATGCACATAAATCCCTCTTGTAGTGAACAATTATGAGACCTTCAAGGGAGAGTTCAGATGCTCACACAGAACCGGAGTGAAAGGAGATGCACGGTAAGCACCGCATCTGCTACATTTCCTCTCGGATCCAAGCAACACCAGACACATCCGATTATCTGCCTTAGAGCCGGCAAAAGCAGCAGAATATAAACGACTGAAGGGGTCTGGACCAAAACTATCATCTTTATTATGCTTATCCAATCACGGATACAGCTTCTGGGATAAATATATAAACAAAGCCTACATAGAAACATCTAAAAACATCGCACCTCTATGAATCCACTCAAGTATGGAAGCCTCTGCAAAGAACAAAGACTAATGAAATCTGACATTAATCTACATTAAAGATTCAGTGATTCAGTCTATTTGCCAAGGCTCAATGATGCATTAATCCTCATCCCATCCCACACACACTCACATGTTTCCTCCCTGGCTTTTCTCCTCTGCTCTCTAAATTCTGAAACAGCAGACAGCTGGTCTGCTCAAGGGCCTGTCTGCATCCAGAAGTTGTCTTTAAGTATGCAGTTCTTGCATGGCTGCAGCTGTTCCAGAATAAGCCAGCCTCTACCAACAGAGCCTGGAAAAGGCAGGAGCCTTGTCCACACTGCTTAAATGAGGATACTCTCCAGTGAACACCTGGGTGGCTTTACCAACAAAGCAACCCTCCTGTGGGCTCACAGCTTAGCCAGCTGCCCTGATTTAGTCACAGCAGGCACAGCACAGCTACCATCTTGATGAAGAAGCAGAAATAAAAAACCTTGATCGAAACAGTTACAGTGCTACCAGTCACATGAGCAGACTCACTTGTACTGGAAGACTGGTTAAGAAAGCCTGTGCATGCAAAAAATAAACGCAGTCCAACAAAAGCCCCTGTGTAGATACAGCTATGCTTCCCCTGGAGAGTATCAGTCTGCACAAGTTTGCCAGTAAAACACTCTGATGGTGTGAGCAAGGTTTGACTCCTCTTTGTGGATCATGCTTTGAAACTCTCCTGTAACTCCTTACTGTGCTTGACAGAGGAACTCATCATCCACCTCTGCTTAACACACTGTGTTTCCGTGATCTTCCCTTGCTGGTAACCTTACATGAACAGAATCAATGTTTAACCACGTGCAGCAGCTGAGAGTTCCTTCCGCTTAGAACAAACCATCTTCAGTGTCACACAGTGTTTCACAGCCTCAGCATCACTGCACCCACTGTCATCAAGCATTATGTAGCCTAGCTCTCACTGTAAAACTTTTTATGATTATTTGTGCAATGTTATGCTGTCATAACAGTATGCAACCCCCAGGATTTGTAACTCTTCCAGCAATAACAATCCTTCTTGCAGATCAGCCTCTGAAAAACAGCTTGCAAGTTACATGATACTGACCTTGAATTATACTCTGTCCTACTGAGCAGGAAAGGAGGTTTTAGGCCATTTCAAAGCTGGGGAGATGTCACTTCTGCAGGCAGAAAGCACTACCCCTAGTCTCTCCACACACACATCTCACCAGAGCAGCACTGAGAAATCCCAAAAGATTTGGCTAGGAGAAATTAAAAATCTTGGGAAGGTAAATCACTATATTCACATGGAGGTGAATGGAACCATGTGATAGATCCCACAAGCTGGGAATGAACACCCAGCACTTGGAGCCTGCTGGTGAAAGAAGAATGGCCCTTTTTAACAATGACCACATCTTTTTTTCTTAATTACTTCTAGAGTATCTCACTAATTTGAGTGGCACTTAAGCAGAAGTTAGTTAGCAGATTCTGCAGGGCTTCAAGAGAAAANAAAACACACTACTGCTTTTATCTCTCTAAGTGGTGTCAAAGGTCCCACAAGAAACAATCCCACATTGAGACAACAGATCCTCTAGGCCAAGACTTCTTACACAAACACGGTCTAGTTTCAAATGACAGTACACGACAACAGAAGCAAGGGGACACCACCATTACTCCAAGGTTTAATATATCTTAACATACCTTCATGCATCTCTTCCCCAAACACTATGTGCTAGGATAGTCAACACCTCCAATTTACTTTCCTTTTTTTCCAAGCAAGTAAAATCACAGAAGTCTATTGGCTGAAGGAATGGTGGAGTCCGGGACTAGCAGCCTGCAAGAACACTATTTTCGCAAGACAAGTGAGGCTGCCTCTCATTTGTGTTCTAACAGTCCCTCCAAGCATCAGTGCAATAGGCACTTAACAAGCTAGATACTGCAAAAGCTTCAGAAGAAGTAACTTTCTGTATGAAATACTCTGCTATGATGTGCCAGATTAACCCAACCAACCAAAATGAGAAAGCTAAAAACAGCACTGGCACCTCACCTTGTTACCATGCACAAAATCCTAACTCCAGCTTGCCTTGACTAATTCCTGCCTTGGGCTGGTGATCAAGTTCACAGCTGGAGAGGGTGCCATCAACTAATGTCACTGAAAAAGTGTACCTACATGTATTTGAAGGTGACGGCGGTGAAAGCTCTTGCAGTGTGGACTCACACAGCAGAGGGAAGGGAGACAGCTCTTCCCTGGGCAGCTGTATTCATGGCAAAAAAGGGAGGTGGAATAGTACTAAATGTCAACTGCTGCAAAACCATGACCTTAAAATTCATGGACTTGCCAGCTGTTGTCCCAGGAAAACCTGATAGGAAAGCCTCACTGAGGGGGATGTGGACTGCTACAGTAATTGTAATCATCCTGATCTTAGTTCCAGCTCCTTGGTATCAGAAGTTAAAACTCTCTTTTAGAGTTGGCTCCTGTGCCAGAATCGCTAGAGGAATTTTGTCAGCAAAGGGGACAACTCATCTGTTCCCTTCAGAAACAAAGTTTTTGGTAGATATTTAATCTTTCCTTGTTGAGTGATACCACAACAGAGCCTTTGCAGAAGGCAGCCCGCCCTCTCCTGAAGCTCTACAGAAGAGGTCTGCCCTCGTACAACAGACATGGGTGTACTCAGAGGGTACAGCCTCCTGTGTTTAGTCTCAAAGAGGAAAGCACCACAGCAGTCCGAGACCAAACATTCTCAGGGGCACTGAAATAGTTCCACTTACCTTGCCATGAATTCCCTGCCTTGGCAGATTTCCCCTTTTTCCATTCTGGTACTGAATTGGAAGTTGCCAGTTATCAAGTCCTGCAGCGACAGGGCTCAGCTGGCTTTAAGCCCTAACTAATCAAGTACACAGAGCCCTGGTGCAAACCTCCTAGGCACAGCCTAGGCACAGCCTTGAGCTACCCAAGTCACAATAACAAGCCCTGAAGCTGACGCTGCCAGAACACACCACTAGCAACACACCATGTCACTGACTGCCACCAACCCCCTGTGAAACACCACTGTCTCCTGGGTCAGTTTAGTGCCTTGGATGTGAAAGATGGAGAAGAAAAGCACATGTTCCTGAAGAGCAAAGCCTATCAGAAATGACACCCAAAGCTCCCAAGATGCTATGTTTGGTAATTCAGTTGGACTCCTTTTCTGGAAAACAGCCCATAATCTACTATGACGTAAATCAGAAGACAAAGTCAAGCTGGTGACCTTTATCTGTGCTTGTGGTAACCTACCTATACCTGTATCGTTGCTTTTGGTGTGCTGCATGATAACTACCCACTTTGGTTAACTTTCCTAACATGGGTCCTAATTCTGGAATCTGGTTCTGGTTTTGCACTGCCAAAAAAACAGTGAACAGGAGGTCAGAATCAGGCCCAAGAAAACAGCTTATTATTGCAATATAACATAATTCCATGTAACACCTCTGTAACATCATACCTGCCACTGTTTTCCCGACTGGGTTGGCATGTATACTCTTGGGAGGCTTCGAAGGCTGCTTTTCATGGCCGACCCTACAACTGTACACCCCATCTCACTTGAGGAAGCCTCACTGGCCACTGCCATTTGGTACTGGGGGTAATTGTACAGGTTGTTATAGTAAGGATACAGGGACGGCTGGCAAAAACTGCTGTAGTAGGTGGAGTCCACAACCAAATCAGACGTACTCTCCAAGTGCCCTCTGCTGGGGATGAAAGGGATGTCCTGAAGGAGCACCCGTCCCTCTGGAAAAGAAAAAAACAAGCCATTATGAAATAGGAGGCTCCATGAAGACCACTACCTTTTACCTTCTCATGAGATACTACTTCTTCTGAAGGCTGGATGGAGAGTAGTAAATAGGAAGAGGTGGGAACTGGAAGGGAAAGACAGCTTGATGTTTTGCGGAAACTCAAGTGGACCAACGTCCACCCAAAGCCTGAGACTGCCACCTACACACACCACAAACTGCAAAACAGGAAACAAAATCAACTGCAGGTTAAGACAATGCTCTGAGTCTTCAAGCAGTATCAGCTGATGTGATGGTGATTTACACCAGGTAAGGATGCAGCCCCCCACTATTTTTAAGCTGAAGCGGTGTGTCGAGTCTCCTTTAACTCCCTGGAAGCAGAAAGGCTGTAGGTACAGGATGATCCCTCTCTAGACAGTGTCCTGCAGGTAAGAGAACACTTTGTGAACATGCTTCTAGCAAGGGCCAAAAGCCCCAAGGCCAAGAGAAGCTGCAGCAGGGAAAGCACTGCACAATCAGCCAAGGTGTCTCAGAAACTCACATGCTACCTCCAAGTAGCAAGGGCCTCCCTCAATCCCTGTCCAGCCTCCATGCCCGAAGTCAGCTCCTGTTTACCTAAAAAATCATGGAGCAGAACAAGCTCCCACAACACTAGCAAAAGAGGAGGAGGTGACTTCTCATGACCCATAAAGGTCTGCCTCCTTGGTTGCTACCTAAGACTGCAGCACAACGATCCCTTCTGCATGGAGCTCCTGCTCTTCCCATGATGCTAGCTCCACGAAGGAAGAGAAAAGAATGTGGCCTAAAGCACACTGACGAGCACTCAAGAAATGAAGCAGCATGAACAATACACAGATATGAAATAAGAGCCCTAAGAGAGATGTCAAGCAGGCACTGCCTAGTTATTTCGCATCTTACTCTTGGTGTATCTACACCTTGGTTACTCACCTGCAAAATGAACAGTGGCATCTACCAGCCTCTAAGAGTCATAGGAAAAACTTCCACTTTACTATATATTTGCTGCAGACTAGATCCAATGATCAGTTTTACCAACTACTGCCATTTACAATGCAATCCTGTTTCACTTCAGCTTTCACTAAGGAAAGCTCTCTTCTGTAAGCCCTCTGTAAGGAAAGTCTCCCGAGTCACTAAATTAAACAGTGCTCCCATTCAGCTCTTGCTGACGTTCTGTTGACTTTTGTTGACAATTTCTTCGCGTCTGTCTTTTAACAGTCAGACCAGCTACCCCCAGGGTGTTCTGCCTCCTGAGCTGGAAGATAAGGATGGAGCGCGGAACACCCCCCCCATAATCCAGGGGGAACTAGTTAATGATCTGCTTCTGCACCTAGACATGTGTAAGTCCATGGGGGGATGGGATTCATCCAAGAGTACTCAGGGAGCTGGCAGGAGAGCTCACCAAGTCTCTCTCCATCTTTTATCAACAATCCTGGTCAACAGGGGAGGTACCAGATGACTGGAGGGTGGTTAACGTGATACCCATCTACAAGAAGGGCTGGAAGGAGGATCCAGGGAAGTGCACGTCTGTCATCCTGACCTTGGTATCAGGAAAGATCATGGAGAGGATCACCTTGAGTGAGTTCTCACGGCAAGCAGAGGGCAGTCAAAGGATCAGGACCAGCCAACATAGGTTTATGAAAGGGAGGTCCTGCTTAACCAACCTGATCTCCTTCTATGACCATGTGACCCACCTTCTGGATGGGGAGAAGGCTGTGGACGTTGTCCACCTGGGCTTTGGTAAGGCCTCTGACACTGTCTACCACAGCATTCTGCTGGAGAAGCTGGTGAATCATGACACAGACAAGTGTACTCTTCACTGGGTAAAAAGCTGGTTGGTTGGCCACACCCAGAGAGTTGTGATTAATGGGATGAAATCCAGTTGGCAGCCTGGAGTCAGTTCTGGGGTCAGCCTTGTTTAATATCTTTACTGATGATCTGGATAAGGGAATTGAATATACCCTCAGCAAGTTTGCAGATGACACCAATCTAGATGGAAGTGTTGATCTGCCTGAAGATAGGAAGGTTCTACAGAGGGACCTGGACAGGCTGGATCAATGGGCTAAGGCCAACTGTATGAGGTTCAATAAGGCCAAGTGCCAGGCCCTGCATTTTGTCACAACAACCCTAGATAACACTACAGGCTTGAAAAAGTGTGGTTGGAAAGTTGCCAGCAGAAAAGGACCTGGGGGTGCTGGTGGACAGCCAGCTTAACACGAGCCAGCAGTGTGGCCACCAGCATCCTGGCCTGTATCAGGAATAGCATGGCCAGCAGGAGTTGGGAAGTGATCGTGTCTCTGTTCTTGGCATTAGCGAGGCCTCACCTCGAGTGCTGTGTTCAGTTCTGGACCCCTCA